>NW_019168492.1:3134351-3346292 GCF_002303985.1 Durio zibethinus | reverse complement strand
GCAGATCGCCAGGTCATTTGTTTTCCGCTCCTACTTGAGAGGGCGCGATGATCCATGCTTTTCTGAGGACGCTTATGGCTTGAAATACAATTGAAACCTGTAACGAGTGGATCTGCTAGTTCAGTGGGTTGTGACTTTTAACTCTGTTTTAGTGAGATATGGTTTATGGCATGTCTTGATGACTAGAGCTTTAGACCCCCAGCAGCATTGAAATACAATTTTGTTCTTCAAAAATATTGGTAAGCAGGCGTCTAAATTTGGCAGTGTCTCCATAATATTTCAATGTAATATATTGTATGCTAACGTTTTGGGTGCATATTCATGAAAGTCAGTGTTGGATTTCATGGCCAATTCCAGTAAATTATAGAGTAGCCCTCAAATTTTATGACTCTGTTTTCATAAAATCTTTATACTTTTATTGTATTTAAATAAATTTTTAATTTTTAATTTGTATTTAAATAAATTCTTAAATTTTAATTTATATCTAAATAAGTATATAATTTTTAATTTGTACTTAAATAAATTTTCATACAAATAAATCTTTTATTTAAAATAAGAGTTTATATAAATATAAATTAAAGACAAAGGGAGTTTGGGAAAGTTGAAAAGCTTTAGCTGTCTACCTTTTTCCTTGCATGGCAAACACTGAAAGAACTGAAGTAGCTGTCATGCATGTCACCCAAGTGTTTAATAGGAGGGGATAGAAGTAGAGAAATTTTGCCTTTCATTCATGCTCTACAATTTTCTGTATTTACATTGAATGTCAATGGAATCCAATCACAGACCATCATGCCCTGCATACTTCGACTCCACTCACCCATATCAACTACTTTCACATTTGATAAATAAATTCCAATGAATTCTGTTTTTCCCTATGATATATGCAAATCAGTTATGTCACGTATATTTACAATCTTACTTCTACGACATCACCATCTTTGAGCTCTGTGCCAGGCAATACAAGTTGACCATTAACTAGAACTAGCTTTCCCTCGAGTCCTGCTCTTCTTGCAGCATCTGCAGCAGTGCTTCCAGTTCTCAATCTCATTATGTCACCATGAGGCCAACATATAATAACAACCTCCCCAAGGACAACAGAATCAGGGTTGACATTGGATTTTGCTCCACCATCTCGTCTTCCAAAACTTGATTCCGAACGTAGTTGCTCTTCCCACCGAAGCATTTTCCGCAACAAACGCACCTGTGTAATGTTTGCATTTAGAGAAAAAGTGTTTGAATAGGTTTACTGTTGTGAAAAGTAGAAATGTGCATTCAAATGACGAGAGGATCATAGGATCACTGAAGTAGCAAAGCAGGATGGTTGGAGTAACTGAAATCTCTAACTTAATACATGCCATCCAGATTGATAGTCTTAGGCTCAAGGCCAAGAAAAAAGAGAGAAATAAATATAGGATCAGAGGAAAAAAGTTTATAAAATTGTTTAAATGTTTAATAATTTTTTAGAGCAAAGTTTCATAGATACAAGAAACAAGGAAAAGCAGCTCTCTGCATATTGCATGTTTGGAAAGTTACACTCGTACAACCCAACATGTCTTGCATATACAAGTACCAAGAAAAAGCATGTCATAATTCCGACAGTTTTATCAAAAATTTCTTAGTCTAATCTGATATTTTTTGCATAAATAAACAGGAACGTCTCAATCTAAATAACCCTTAAATTAAAGAATTAGATTCATGCCATGTGCTAGCTAAATGGAAGTACTAACATGGTATCTTTGAATGGAAAATACGAACAGAAGGAAGATACTTCTAATAAACCCAACTAATCACAATGCCTACTTTAGTGATAGAAATGGTAAGATTATTGCAACCAGACCTTGCGGTTGATGCTAGCTTCAATTGAATTGGAAGCAACATACTCTAGGCTGGGCCAAGATGCAACGGATTCAACTGGTTTGCCTTCAAAAACAGCAGACACAACAGCCCAATATTCAGATTCTTCCTGATCTGTCAAATCAATCACTTGGATGAAGGTTGGCAAAAGGCGTTCAAATTGGTCTTGCTGCATGGAAATAATTCAAAAAGGTAAGTAAATCTGCCTATAGTTACCAACTATAATGATCAGTTAAAAATTGAACAGTCAAAACAGGAGATGCTGGAAGAATGAAAAGCACACTGATGAGCACAAGTCCTGAAAAGCTTAGTAAATACATTTACTGCTGAAAAATCTGAGATACTCACAAGATATGGGATGTGCCATTGATCTTCAGACAAATTCGAAAATGGTAGCAAAGCAGAATAGATTTTATAAATTCTTGGATTCTAAATTGCTCCATTTCTAATTTCCCTCATTTCAAAGTCTAAGAAATTTTGAAATACCTCATCCAAAGACACCCTAAGCATCAGCAAAAAATTGAACACATTTAAATTCATCAATAAGTGCATGCTAAAGCCTAAATATACCTTGTGGTATATACCATCTCGACAAAGTGTATATTTCTCAAGGCAAGTACGCCAATCCCCATGTCCTGGTTCACACCACCACTCGTCCGAAACCTGGTAAGCAAATTTGATATCAGCAAAGCTAGTAGTTCTAAAGCTAACAAGAAAAATCACCCCAGTTTCGGTATTAAGACTATCAGAACATGTAAACCAATCAAAGCTCAAGGCATTTTAAAGATTTGGAGTCCTAAAGATACTGTGATGTTGATCCAGTATGAAGGGTAGCTTAATCAATACCACAACATTTTGCACATGGAAACCAGCTCTCAAACTCCATAAAGAACAAAAAAGTCCAAGCACAATACAAGTTGTGAGATTCTCCTCTAAATCATTTCAATTTTCGATTTTTAATGGCCAGCTTTTCTTTTAAATAAAGGCAGCAAATGGCAAAATTAGATTAGACCCAACATTGTATTGCAGATTTTGAGAATCCTTATTTCTCATTAGTCTCCCAGACATCCATCATTGGAACCCACACAGTGATACATGGGGTCCAAAAGGTGACATATGGCTGGTGATTCAGAGTGGAGTGATTATAGCATCATCCATTGCGATGTACTAGACTGAATAATCAAGATTAGAAGCAAAGCAAAGCACCTTTTTGTATAACCTTGCATAAGCTTCCCATCGCTTTATTTGGAAAGAAGACCTTCTGTTAGCAACTGCTTCAGAAGCTGCCAACCCAAAGCTCACAGCAACAAGCAACTCTCTCCCCTCCTTATCAACTCTGTAAATGCAATTTTTTGCAGCAGTTAGTTAATGTGAAGGTTATCAGGTAGATTTTGAACATTGGCTTAGAGTTACAAACTTGATTATAACTGCAGCGAGTAAGTTACTTCCTTCCACTCTAAGGACAGGATGTCCCACTTTCAGGGAGCTATACTTTTGAAACAAATCATAGTCCAGGGAATTTTGATCATCCAGATTGTTGGGGAGATAAGATGATTCTTCTATTTCAGATTCATCCAAGGTGCTTATGGAAGGTAATTCATTTCCTGTTTCTTTATAAAGCCAATGGGCAGCAAGTCCATGTTCAGCATATTCATGCATTCTCTGAGCAATTATTAGCATACTATTAGATAAATCAATCTCTCTCTAACCCAAGTATGAAATCATACAAAGAATGGAAGAAGTTTGGAACCTGTGTTCGAATCTGAACTTCCAAAGGTGAGGCATCAGGGCCTTGTACTGCAGTGTGCAGAGACTGCAATTGGCAAAGGAAAGTTTGTCTGAAAAGAGACCCAAAATATCGGCAGAAAATATATAATGCTTTGTGCTTCAAGCATTAGGAAATTACTTATTTGTAGATTTTCATTTTAGATATTTGGTAAGCCTATATGTTTCTTGTGAGTTGTAACTTCATTGTGTAGTCTATAATTATTGAACATATAAAAATTAACAAAATCTATTACTATTGTCTCCTATGTACACTCTTTTTCCAGTATTGCTTGTTTGTTGTTTGAGTCAATATTTGCTTGGGTACATAAATTGTTTCTTGCAAGCCACACTGTCTGTATATAGCAGATCACTGTTCCATGCTCCTATTTTAACTTAAGCTTCATCTTTCCAAATTGTATTCTCTTCATTGGATTCTCTGATGATCACATATAAATCAATAACAATCATCATATGAAAATACAATGGTAAATAATATGATAACTTCAAGAATGATATTTCATATTTTATTTTGTTAAAACATGCAAGAATAAAAGACAACCTCCAAATCTTTTAAGGCCCTCTATATTGTTAATTTTTCAAATTGTATTATATTCACAAATGATTTGGCTCAATTATCACTAGTCATAATGATGCTCAAATCAGTACAGAACATTGTTAAGGTCACAGATAGAAAAGCTTACACCAAGTCCGATACTAAGATTACTAGCAGGATTCTAAGAGTATTTCCAGCTGACATGATACTATGGAGAGATTTGACTTAACCTTAGTGATGAGAGATCATGGCCATGTAGAATCATTAAGGTGATACCAAATAGGGTGATCCTATCACCTATAGCTCTCACCCTCATCATCCCCTTTATTACTTCATGCCAAATGCCTTCACAAATAACATCATCTAAAGACAACAGCAAAGTTAGAGATTTTACCTTCCAATAAGTGAACAACTTCTTTGAGAAAAGAGAACTCCTAAAAGAATTCCTAATAAACTACAAAATGTCTCTATCCATTATTGAATTCAGTCCATTGTCAGATTAAAAAGTTGATAAACTGCCTAGCATTACCTAATGGTTTAATTGAACTCACATGGCAGAAACCAATTCAGCCAATTCCCCAACATGTACAACAACACAAGATCCATTATTGAGTGCAAATTATTACTAAGTTATGAAATAGACATTGTAATTTGATGCGGTACCTTGTGAAAGAAATGAGTAAGCTAAATTTAAGGAACCAATAGGCAAGAATAGAGTAAACAGCATGAGATACATCAATATATAACCAAGCTTATTTGAAACTACAGGAATTAAATAGGTGAGACTGTCAATAAAGATGTCTAATCCCCTATCATATGAATCTCTAATTTCTCAAAGACTCGTATGAAGTGACTTCTAGGGGTAGTAACAGTCTTTGAACTCTTCTTAGGTCCAACATCTACTTAGGCACAAAAATGATAGTTTGTAAACACGACAGATATTCAGATAAATTAAATAAAGCATTTACCCCAAAATTTAACATCAAGCACTATTTTCACATGTTGACTCCATTAAAATGACTTGAAAGGGCATCTCAAATTAATATACTGACCATTATATTTATCTGAATATCCTTGGTTACAGCTACTTGTGCAATATATCTCCGACTTGCATAGCACATCATTGTGGAATATTAGGTTGCCTGACTTTAATGGTTCAAGGTTTAGATAGTACTTACATACTTCAGATTGGAACAATAGTCTTGCTCAAGGATATTAGGTATTCAATCCCAGCCCATGCCCTTATCAAAGTTAATGTCCTTCCGGGTCTAGCTTTGTTGCATGATAATACTTGTACATGACGTGAAATTCAGAAGGAAATACAGCTTAATACAGTCTATGAATCTATGTTAAACCTTTACATTGGATTAGTGGTTCAAAATTGATGTTAATAGTCCATCCAGAGGACAAGTTAGATTTCAGATGTTCTTAAAGTCACTTTAAGATTTAGACTTTGCTTGGTAGGAAGGATTGAAAGGAGAAAAGATAAAAAACTTGTTAATCTAATGGTTAAGCTACAAAGTGGGAAGTTGTTATGAATTTTAATAATGGGATTAACAAATTTTTCATCCTCACCCTTTTCCGTCCTTCCTACAAAGCAAAGCCCTAGCCAATAAGGTACTAGTTCTCACAAATAATTTTCCAGCTACTGTCTAGACAGGAATATTTGAAGGTAGAAACTTATTACCATTTATTGTGCATATATGAATGCAGCATGTTATATACATGTTTGGCCTATATTTGCAGAAGGACTACTGTTGATATTATTCACTTCTGCAATAAATCAATAAATAATTGCAAAATATTACCTGATAGCCGCTGGCCTTTGGATTAACAATGTAATCATCAAATTCACCATCAACTGGAGTCCAAAGCCTGCAGAGAAAGAAGTGTGAGTAACTAATAATAATTTCTTTTAAAATAAAATCAGCATGGTGAGAAGTATGGCTTAAAGAATTTGGTAAAACTGAGAACTTATACATTCCTATAAAATATAGCTACAACAGGCCAAAGAAATTATCCACAAAAATAAAACTATAAAAAAACAAAAACATCTATTTTGTTTCTTCTACTATACACATATTTTCTACAAAAACCACGATGCATTAACTAAAATTAATTCCAAAGAAACCAGGCTAATTATAATAGAAGAAACACTTTGAAATACCTGTGTACAATGTTGAGAAGACTGTAGCAACATTGCACTGCAGGCCCATGTAAGGTTCCATTCTTGTCTCCAACAACTACCCTCAGTGCACGTGCATCATATATTTTATTGATGCCAACATCTTTCCTTTTCATCTACAGCAAGATAAGAACAAGAGCTTCAACATCAGCAGGAGACTGTAAAGGACTTTTGGAACAAAATTACAGTCACACTGCTTGCTCATTTTTCACTAAAAGATTTAAGAATTACGTTTTAACTTTAGCTTGACTGACAATAAGTTCTTCTGAATGGCCAAGTGAAATGCTTCAAGGATCCAATGAGTCATAAGGATTTTCAGTACAGAAAGTCTCTTATATAGATCCTACATGATGATAAGCGTTCAACAGCATATAAGAAATTGAGTTCAAGATTGATTCTTAGATGTCTCTTCAAACCATGGAGTGAAATTAACTCTACTATGAGATATGCAGCTAAGAGCTGCCAGTTACCAAATAATCACAGTTGTACACCTTCAACAATACTGTTAATTATATATGAAGACCAAGCAAAATTTTGAACTATGGCAAAGAAAAAGATTTGATTGCATTTGGCTCTAAAAACATGCACAATAATATTATTTTACAGTTAAGAAACAAAGCATCCAAAAGTTGATACAGATACTTCAGTTGTTACTCATACCTTGCTGTAAATGCTATACAAACTTTTTAATCGGCTAGATAAAGTAACCTCCATCCCTGGAACGTAACTGCAGTGCAAAAGAGGAGTGAATGAGAGCACCTAGAAGATATGATTAAACTAACAATAGTTGCTCCTACATGCACAGGAAGTAAAACTAAGAAAACCAAAATAGTTTTATTAGAAACAAGCAGCAGCAAGAGATTATAAGAAGAGCAAAACATACGAAATTGATATTAACAGCTCCCTCTCAAGTGCCTCCTCACAAACAACAAGAGATGCCAGAGCAACTCCAGCATCCTGCACAACCTTCGGTTTTGGTTCCATCTTTGAACTTCTTCTTACATTATTAAGAAAGTTAGCCCGTTTTCTCCTATCCAACAAGATGTCAAAAGGAACCACAGCTTCCAAAAGATCCTGCACATATAAAACAACTGGAACTAATTACTCAAAATAATCAATTTGCTTCTTGAATTTTATTTTATAGTAAACAAAAGGTATCCAACATATAGTCAAGGAAAAGCATGAAACTCTTCCAAAATATCCAGTAAAGCTAAACAAAAGAAATGTGACAGAAAATTAACAATAACTACAGATTGCAATCATCACATGGTATTTGACATGCCTAGTTTGGACAGAAAATTCATGTCAACAGCAGAAAGCTCCAGCATTAAATTCATCAACCAAATGTCTTTTACTTAAAATTTGAAGCAAACAATGCTGTTCAGTGGTCAATATGCGGTATAGAATTATAATGTAACAGACATCTTTCAAGAT
Source organism: Durio zibethinus (assembly GCF_002303985.1). The sequence goes on along the minus strand of NW_019168492.1, from coordinate 3,338,499 downwards.
CATATGTTGAAGGTGCCCAATGATGGAGCATATTAAGTGTTTTGATTACACTATCTGTGGTTCGCTAAGAAGAAAACAAGTTGTATTTAGTCTATCAAAGGGATGCTAAAATGACCTGTCTACCAGAAAATTTTCATCCTTTGTTGATTTCTGGCAGGAAGACAGGATTTCTCAACGTTATGCATTACAACTTTTTGCTATCAGCAGGCGGTCATTAAAATTGGCAAAATCCTAATACATCAAAAGCAAGCTTTCAACCAACCACAGAATATAATGAGCGTATAGACACATCACAGTTTCTGTCCTATATGCTTACCTTAATGCTAGTGATATCTTCATCACTGATAGAATCTTCATCCTCAAGCACTGAATCATTTTCATGTATAGAGGACCAGCTGGCTTTTGCAGATATTCGTCTAGGATACACTCCTTTATTGATGGGCTCCACATTGAAGCCAGATCAGCTCGCAGCTTCCTAAATATTTGAGGCTGCACCAGTGTCCACAAAATTGAAACAAATGTGGTTACAAAATTATTTGATATGCATAATCTGAAAGGATTCAGAATTTTCAATTAGAGGTCAAGCAAAAAAGAAGCTATACTATCTGCCAGAAAAGAATTTTAAGTCATGACATTGATTGTTATAACACTATGGCATAAGGGTTCCCAACAATCAAAGCTTGCCATTATTTTCTCATTCTATATCTTTGATAATCTTAATCATGCTATATGCAACATTTATATGCTTGATGGCACACTCAACCAAAGTGTGCATATAGCATGGACCTAAAAGTCAATGCAAAATATTGCTGTTCCTGCATAAATCTAAAAGGTAATAAAAAGCCCATCTGATGCTTGGCTGTCAAGAGCCTTGTAACCACAGTTTCATATGCCACTGCTGGATTATGAACATAGAATCCATAAACCGTACTCTAACTGACGTTAAACTGTATGAGTGTTAGGACCCATATTTTGTGTATTTACAAAACAATTTTCTTGCTACATTTGGAAGAAAAACAGAAATATATTTCTCATTCAAAAAATAAGTGAAAAGTTCATGATTGATGTCCCAATTTAAAAACTCATGCAAAAAATATGTATCCCACTTTCTGATAAATTACTTTAGCCTCACTGAACAATAATTTAAAAACGAAAAAGAGAAAGAGGGCTATATCATTTGGACATCATGAACATAGTACCATGAAATGCTCTAATATCATGATAAGCATCCGACCAAAATCCAATTGGCAATAAGTAGAGAGGCCCACTTGAAAGGCCAAAATACACCCCTAAGCATAATACCACTTAAAAATAACATTACCAAACTCATTGTATCAAAAGTTCCAGAAAGAAAATATATGTCCCACTCAAACAGAGTTAATAATGCTCAAACTACATGATAAATGGATTACAAGGTTACAGACCATATGCAGAATAAAATCATCAAGAACATCTAATATTTTTAATAATATTATTATAATATGCTCTTTCAGATCCCATGAACTTGAAACACATTCCTTTACCTGAAGAACAGCAAAGCACAGATCTTCGAGCTCTGCTTTCACTGCCCACAGACCCAATCTAGAAGCTAGGAAACACCAAACAAGTAAGGTTTCCTGTGCGAAAGCCTGAGCCTTTGCTAGTGGCAGGGCATAACTGTAAAGAATGATCACACCTTTTAGTGCAATTCATACAACAATACCATTATGATTAACCTTCAACCCATTGAACCATAAAATTCAAGAATTATAGTACCACAGATTTTGTCATAAATTTCTCAGAGCTTGACACGCATGGAGCAACATCTCCTTATACATATGTTTAAAGGATGGGAAAAAAAAAACAGTGTCTATAATGCAAGATTCCTAAAATTTAAAATTTAAAAGATTCAATAAATGAATTAACCAATTTTCCGTTTCAATGAATTATAACGAAGTCCAAGGGGGGTAGTGGATCCAAACCTTGGACCTTGACCCTCTTAAGTAGGGATAACAACAGCTAGGCCAAGCCTTGGTTGTTTTTTCAATGAACTAGCATATAGAGAAACAAACAGGAAATATGTTTTCAGCATATATAATAAATCTAACAGGTAAAATTTAAGAGGCATTACATGGTTCTCATATTGTGAAGACGGTCTGCCAGCTTGATAAGCACCACACGAGGATCATCAACCATTCCCAAGAGCATGACTCGCAGATTATTTGCCTTAAAGGAAAAAAATAGAATGTGAAATTTAGAAAACAACAGCTTCTAAATGGTGTTCACATACTTGTAACTAAAATCCAATTAATTTATTTATCTATCACCCTATATTACAGTTTTCTACCCAGCTAGTTCTTTAAGGGCATGCCATCCTCACCACCCATATATATTGAGATAAATATAGAAGAGGACCACAAGAACAAGTGCTTCAAACTATAGAACTTAACACGCCCTTAGGGATAGAATCAACACAATTGCTACCAAGACCCTTATATCACAGTGACTTGTAACTACTATCACTTAGATCCATGCAATATGCATTTTCTACAGTTTCTTTTTTCCTTTTCCCTTATGTATTAAAAATTACTTCTTGACCACTCCTTTTTAAGTGTAAAACAGTACAGACTTAAAAGTTCACTGCAAGTCAGCAAATGCACTCAAAACCATTATGACTGACCTCCCAACCAGAAGCACTAAAAATAAATAATTAAGTCATACACTGAATTTACAATTTAGTTATATCATAAGGAAATACTCAGTTGATATTTAGCTTATTTTAATGTGGACCACATAAATCATGAAGTTTCACCTATGGTTTAGCTTACAAATCAGTTTCTAAATTCCATCAACCACGTTACGCTTATTTTTTTATAGTGAAAATTCTCTAACCACATACCTCTTCATGACCAAGGGTACTCTGGTTAACACTTACCCTCCGATGTCTCCGTAGAAGCTGCAAAACGATATATTAGATGAATCACATGACAACATTTATACATACACACACACACACACACACACACACATATATATATACTGGGATGGGTTAAACATCACCATACAAGGATCCAAAAAACAAGAGTATGATCATGAAAATGGAACATTGTACAACACAGAAAAACATCAAAGATGGCAAATATTACACTAAGGAAGCAGAAGAAAAAATAAGAAGACAGGACAAGAATTTATAATTCAAACTTTCTACTTCGACAGCAATGTCATTATGGTTCCCCTATCATTGCCATCAATTAATGAGACATTTTTCCCAGACAAACCATAATAGATATCAGAAGTAAAACCCATTCTGTTTTTTGTAATAGGAAAAAGAAATAAATAAGGATTACTTTGAAAACCTAAGTCGTAAGTTGTTTCTAGATAATTTCTCCAAATTTCCGAATTGAAAAAAAAAATTGATAGGAAGATACAAATGCCTAAGTTATGTTTTTGTTTTCTGAAGTTTGAATATGGTGAAAGAGTTGACTTACACATTCTCGGAATTTCTCTGAATACAATCTCCAATTTTAGAACTAAAATATTTTTCCAACAATTAATTATTGAATGCAAAATGACTTATAACTGCAGAGTTGCTGGACCTTTCCATGTCAATATAAGAATATTTTATTTAACAAAAAAAAATGATACTATACTTCCATCAATATGACACTTATTTTCTTTACTTATTCTTTTCTTTCTACTTTATTTTTTCTTTTACAATTTAAAACATGCCCAAACAACCAACTATGGATTGCATGACTGGAGTCAGCTCTTCAAGACCCCAGCAAGTCAACAAGGCATAAGATACCAGATAGAGTAAGCTTTCTGCTTACAAATATTTTAATGAAAAATAAAGATTAAGGATGATCCACTCTACAAACAGAACCAATAAAAATTAAGATTTTACCTGATTTATATAACTTAATCTAGAAACAGCAGCTACCAACCTTGCCACCTCATCACCAAACTCTGCTTCTATGCTAAACAAACTTTCACATGTATCATCAACTACATCATGTAATATCCCAGCCACAACTGTGTCTATAGCCTGCAGCAAACTTTCGGACCTTAGTTAAGGAATTAATTGAGTGAAGCATGTTTTTGAGCAACCCTGGAACTTCTGAGGGCTACTTTTTGTAATAAGAAAAAATAATGCAATTGACTCAACATGATATTATCAGAAAATAACAGAATGAACTAAGTTTCCAGACCATCACCAATTGAGTTCAATTAACTATCTACCCGAGTAATCATTGTTATCATAAGAACCAACAATTAACCATTAACATTAGAACATAAAAATGGCTAGAGTTACTGTTTAAAACATCACAATGGCTATTTCTTTTACTGTAAGATGTTTTCCAGCCCTACAATAGGGCAATGATCCTTGTCCTGCATGATATCATAATGGCTCCCTAGCTTCTCTGAAAGACAGGAATAGTCATATATACTGGTTTACAAGTATAGAGATGGATTAATGAAGTAAAATACAAGTCCAATATAGGAGTCAAACAGCATCATATGCTGAAGGAATAAAATAAATGCACCTTACATGCAATTTGCATGTGTGTGTGTGTGTGCGCTATTGAAGAAACACAAAAAAAAAAAAAAGTAAGCCGTTGAAAGATTATCAGAAGAACAAAATAACACAGACACATCACAATGCAACAAACTTAATAGTAGTTGGTTATACAGTTTCATACTCGTAGGCCACTTGATGGAACCAACATAGCTAAGATTCTTCCTGTGTGAATGCAATGTGATAAATATGGCTCTCCTGTTTTCCTGAACTGCCCATGGTGAGCTCTTTTTGAAAATGCAATAGCCTTTTGCACCTGCCTTCACAAATTCGGTGTTTTAGTCGAAGAAGAGGACTATATACAAGTCAAACTCATAAGGCAACAAGAAATGGCAAACCTTTGCCTCCTTAAATATAGGATAGCCAGTCACATCTATTCCTTCCACTGTAAAAGAACCTGCACCACATTCAATGACATTGTTAACATGAAAATTGAAACAGAAAACATGAAGAAAATATTCAGTAAGTAGACAGTGAATGATAAGACATCTAATTATAAATTATAAAGAGCATAAATTATAGTCATGCTCTTGCTAATAAGCTAACATCAAGAATTAATAATTAATTTAATAAGGAGGAACACAAGGTTTCTAATGAAAACTATATCCATTATGCTAAACTATTATTCCATAATTTTGGGAAGGCATCAAAAGCAGTGTCCTCTAGGCTCAAATGTGTAAATCAATGTGCATGAGAGAGATAGAGCTTCCTCTAAGAAAGACACACTGAGTTTGAATCAAGATAAGTAAATAATTGAATCAGAAAGAAATTATCAAGTACAAAGCAAGTGATTAATCATAAGCTAAGGCTACAAGACCTGGGGAAGAAGTATATAAATAAATGTTTAGCTAAAATATTATAAAAAAATATGTTCTCAAATTTTCCAAATAAGCTCTAACTCATCTATTGCATCCAACTGAGCATTAAAGTTCTATTTGTGTTTTATTAAGTCCTTATTTTGAACAAAACTGTTGAAGTCAGCTATCTTTGTCACATCAGCGCACACGTGACTGTTACCTTTGCCAAATCATTGTCTACATGGCAAAATAAGAAAATATATGCTGAGTTGGTGCCTACATGGCATGTAGCACAGGCTACATGACATGGCATAACACATCAGCATTTACAGAGCTCCTACTTTGTCACATTTGTGACATTTAGATCCTAAGATAGTAAAGATAACGGATTCTTATGGTTTCCATCCAAATAAGGTTCAATTAGACAAAAGCAACAATAGAAGGATAGGGGCTTATTTGGGAAATTTAACAAAGAACAAGGGCCTTTTTTAGTATTTTAGCCAAAATGTTTTCGTAGCGTATAGCTGTATGCACAATTGTAAGAATTAAAAAACTGAAAACCAGTGCCTGCAGAATAAAATGAACGTCCAAAAAACTATACACCAACAGACAGGCTTGAAACAAGAGTTAAATTTAAAACGTAAAAGATAACATAGTCTGAGATTATTAGGAGGTTCTTAATAGCCAATTGATAACATAGCACACAACTAATATTCCCCAAATATAGCGCTTGCCTAAAATTGAATGTAGCAATACACTATTATTTCTAATTTATTGATGTACATAATTCTAATTCCAAAACTGCAAAAAATCCCAACAAATAAAAACCCACAAGAAAAAGAAGAGGAAACAACAGAAGATTACCTTGTTGATCCTCCATTTTGGGCCATAGAAAGTCAACCTTAGTGGAGAGACAAGCTCCAGAGGCAATAGCAAAGGCAGTAACAGCGACTTGGGTGATAGCAGAAGTGACGGCCCCATGGACAGTGGCACCAGAGCCAGAGGCAGCAGCAGCAGCTATGGCGTTAAGTGAAGCAGAAACAGTGAATTTCTTGGGAATACACCTGAACTTAGTAGCAGTTTTTGGATGGAATTTGTGGAGAAAAAGAGGGGAAGTTTTGTGGGCAAGAAACATCTTCTTGGAATGTATTTTGGATTGGCATGAAGAAGAAGAAGAAGAAGAAGAAAGAAAGGGCATGTTAAGGTTAAAACAAAACAAAAAATCATATGTTTTTCATGATTCTGTTGTTGTTGAGAGTTAAGTTTGAGATTGTTAATGTTTGTTTTTCATTTGTGTGGTTGAGAACATAGGCGAAGGTGGGTCAGGTTTATGGTTTGTGTGATTTTTATTGAAAGTTTTTATTTGCTTTGGAGGGAGGCAAAGACAAGTTGTTAGAAAAACAAAAGATCTTTTTCCATTTTATGAGGAGAAACGGTATCAATTTAAATCGAACTCTCAAGACTAAGCTTAACCGAAGGAGAATTTTATTTATATCCTTATTTTTACCATATACACTCCACTATTAAGTATACTCCACATTTAAACTTAAATTTTGTATTTCTATTAAATATACTTCACATCTCATTTTTTTATTTTTCCTTTCTACCTTTTTACTTTTTCATTATCTTTTCTTGTCTCTTCATTATCAATAGAAAAAACCTCTAAATCTATCAAATTAACCACAAATCATTGCATGCTTCTAAGTTTTTCATTGATTAAAGGTAAGATTCCTAGGTTCTTTTGATTAATTTGGTTGAAATTTTGTTGAAATTAATGAAAATATAGATTAAAGTTTACAATAGAATTTAGGTTAGAATTCGAGCTTTTCGAAAATATATTTTTGATAAGTTTTAAGTATTCTCAAAAATGTATTTCCAAGAAGATTTAAGTCCTATTTTTTTGTTTTTTGTATAAAGAGGGTCAGGGGATTGATCTTGTACAAACTTGAGAGTTTACATATTTTTTACCTATGCAAATTGTCTAATGTCAATTTTAATTTTTCATTTACAAAAGTTTGTTAAATATATTTTGTAAGTTTAACGAGTTGTTGTTTTTTGTTACAGATATGGTTTGTACATGAGGCAAATGTATCGGAGCTGATGTCGGTCCAAGTTGGCGGCATCTGACTAACTTTGAAAGGAGATGGTGAGTAGAGGAGACGGTGAGCCCGAAGATTGTACCTTTAATGACATTCCTCAGGCTGAGCCTTTGACTTCCACCACATATGAGCATTGCTGAAGTCTTTTCTAGGAGGTCCAATTAATACCTCCATTATATTAAGTTTTGTTTCTCATGTTGCATTCCAAATTTGGAATGACTAGGTAATAACTCGAATCATGTAATACAATTTATGCCTTTAGAGGGTGTTGGTTGATTGTTGTTATTAATGTTATTATGTATGTTATTGATCTTCTTTTTGTTATTGTTGTTATTGTTATAGGAAAAAGATATGTTGAAGTTAATTAACCATGGGTCGAAGTTATAGCAATGGCATATAGATAATGCACACAGTAGAATCTGAGCCCATGTGGTTGAGTCAGGGTTATTCTTACTCATCAATTGCACTTATCGTACCATTAACAACACTATAATGTCCATTTTTTCAAGAGATGGCAACCACAGATGAACACATTTCATATGCAGTTCAGTGAGATGACTATCACGGTGGACAATGTGTTTATCGTAACTCACATATCGATCATTAGGACTATGATTTCAGTGCCTCATTTGATGATACATAAGGCGACCAATTTATTGTCAACGTTGTTTGAAGTTACTTATGATATAACAAGATGAAAGACCACCTTGGGTAAAAGATCTATTATTTGACTATCTTGGTTATGTGACAACTTTAGGCATGTCACTGATGCATCAAATGATAAGGCGACTGTTGGTGCCTTTCAAGTTTTTTTACTATATTTGTTAAGGTGTACATTATATTATTACAATATCAGTATGAGAAGCTCGATAATGTACTTACCCCTACTAGAGGACCTCACTACCATTGGGAGCTATGCTTAGGGATAATTGGTCTCACTTATTTGTATAGCCAACTTAAGATTGTAAACATGACAAACATGTATCAAATCGCTAGATATCTAACACTTATCCAGGTATGTATTTATAATTAGTTAAAATTTTATTATAATTATTTGATTTAATTTTTATTAGTCATAAATGTGATTATCTAATGAAATATTACTTATGTATTTCATGTAGGTGAATTTACAAGCATTTTTCATTGTTATGGCCAATCATTGATTTGACATACTTAAACAATTTATCGTGTGCTTAACGATGAAAAGCTCATACTTATGCTGATACATTGCAAGCTTTACATGAGTGTCTGGATGGGTTGATAGTATTGAATGTATGCTAGGAATCATATGTCAATTTTCGAGAGGCACATCTATTGCACGAGATTGCTTTTTCACTAAATGCATCAAGTGCAGGACAATTGCATAACCATATCACCCAAAAAGGGTTCTATACTGGTTCAGCTTTATACAGACTATTTTGTTGAGACCTTTGGCCCAGTATCGTGCTAGCGAGGATCATCGTCTAACTAATACGATGTTGCATATAGTTCTTGCAACAACATTGGGAATGATGGGATATGCACGTAGTGTTGGTTGAACGTCGAGGCTACAGATGTCAGAGACATTGAGAGTGTTTATCCAATTATGATGCCTGATTCATAGCTATTTCACACCCCCAAATTCAAAATCTAAAACATCATTTCAGATTTCATCCTCAGTTGATTGATACTACACATATAAGCGATTCAATAAGTTATAAATTTTATCATTTTAAGTTTTTTTAGTTGGTTAATTTTAGTTATATGATATTAATACTGATAACATTATTAATATTTTTATAATAAAGCTCGACTGCTTTACCTTTTGTTGACCATATCTTAGCTAGCACATTTGGTCAAAACATTAACTATTGGAAAGATGCCATTATCCAAGTATGAGGCATATTAGATAAGTCTAACCATATTGTTGTAGGTAACAACAATCAGTCTAGATTGGCATCAACTCCTACACTATTAGTTCATGCATTTAGACCACCTAAACCATCTAGGCTACTCGTGCTCGCTCCATCCATAGTCTCGTTAACATTAACACTTCTAAGCCTGCTCACGCATGCTCCATCAACACCTCTTAGCCCACTAATGTCTGTGACATCCCCACCACTAGCAGCATTAGCCACATCATCATCTTTACCCGATTTTTTTTGTAGAGACAACGGTATCAACCTTGCCACAAACTTTGATGCAGATAACTGAACTGACTCCTTTTATACCACTTATATATCTTCGAGGCAAAAGGCCAATAGAGAGGCCAAAGGTTAGGAATTGATATATTTATTACTATATATTGATATTGATTTTATATTTAGTTAATTAAGTTTAGATATTAATTTTATATGTAGTTAATTATTTTATATTTAGTTTATTTTTATAAAATATTCATTAGGTTGTTATTTATTCAATGTGACACATCCCATTAGATAACATGTTCAATATAATGGGATAATTATGTTGTATTCTTGTAAATACATTTTCGAGAATGGTAAAGCATGTTTTTGAAAGTTCAAAAAAGGGTTGCAACTGCCCATCCAACTTGAGAAATGTGTTTTCAAAGCCTAAGAAAAACTTACCACTTGATAGTTTTAGACATGGTTTTTATGTGGAAACAAAAGTAACAGAGTGAAATTATTATAAAGATTCAAAAACATCAATTTTCATTTTCTAACTAGACAACTCAATTTGTAAATCTAATTATCTTCTTGCTCTATGTATATAAAACATGCTTTTTATGTGGAAAACAAAGAGTAAAATAATAAATCTCGCATATTTGAAATAAAAATTTCCCTTAATTTAATAATCGTCCTTTGGATAACATGTTCAATATATAAACTATAAACAAATATAAACCATAAACATTAATATAAACTGTTAACAATTATTACAAAAATAATGCATTAATATCTACTATTTCTTGAGTGGCCATATCAGAATATGAACTAAACAATAATTTAAAATCTTCAATGTGGGATACATATGGAATCTCCCACTTTCGAGCATAATTATATTAAATCTTACACTAGTTGCATGCAATAGAAGGTATTGGTGAGAATGGCTTCAAAAACATCTACATAATATAAGAATGTTATTTATATAATGTCAATAATACATATATAAAATAGAAACGATAAATATAAATAGTAAATGACAACACTAATTAACAGTACCTGCATAAAATGATAACCATTAACAAATCTAATCATAATTAATCTGTACTTCAATAGTGCAAGTAATGCAAATCTAATAAGGAGATATATCAGGCACTATCTTAGACTAATGTGGACTAGCATGATGTTATATCAGGAGTCAATCAAATGATCCATATAAGATAAAATCATCCACCTATCATATGAGGCAAAAATTTTGAAACACGATAACATTTGTAACAACTTTTTAACACGCTTCATGGATCCATTCAAAGGTAAATAATAGCTTCGAAACAATTAAGCTATTCAATTAAATCTTGTTGCACCTGTACCCAACTATCTAATCCCAATCCAAGCAATCCAGTAATAGAATGAAAACCATAATGTCCATCCACCTTAACATCAACGATGCTGTGTATATATGAATGTAACTCTACTAGCAAACTATCTAAATATCATATTTTTTATTTACTATAGGGTTGATGAACATAAAGTTTAGCAATCTATTCTGTTTGTTTCTTTAAGTTTACAATGGTTGGTGGTGATGTACTATCCTAAGCTGATAATATAATTTTTTAGTATGTTGGGTCACGTCGTGTAGAGGTATATACTTTTAAAGCTCTGTGACCTTTTAGCTTTACCATTTCTAATGGTGACATCAAGATAGTTATGGATGGATCACCAGGTTCTCGTAACTTTTTTTTTATGGTCAACTTACTGAACTCATCACATTCATTAAAACATTTGATGATTTGGTCAGCCTCGGAATGGATGGTTAACTTTTCAAATATTTCAGTATCTTTACTCTTTATTAAATCAAACTTCTTTCAATGCAGATGAACTTGAGATAAAAAAATTGGTCTTCCCACCCTTATATGTTTTGTAACTTCATAAGCACAAGATAATCCATGCATAATTCTGATCACGTAATCATAAGTATGTGCATTAATTCCAACATGATTAGCTCATTTGACCTCTATTAATATCATATTTAATGCATTTTTAGATATCAAACCTAGCAACTCTTTAAACAATGAAAGTTTGAAATTATGCTTCAAATAGTAAAACTTCGTTCAAATGAAGCCTTGATTTTTGTATGTTGGAGCTCAATAAGTGCATTGACTATCTTTTATAATGATTCAAAACTCTCCTAAAATGATCCAATGTGCCCTTTTAATTTGAATGTGCATTCTTAACCCTAAACAAAATAATAAAAATATATTAATGATTTGCTATGAAACATTAAAAACCATAAATAATCTTAACAATGCAACATAAATCATACATATTTGTTATAACATTGCTAAATTACATTATTTTATCTGTCCAAGCCATAATAATCTATCTTTATGCTTTGCCAGCTACTAATTTTTCACATATTTTTGCATCTAGATAAGTTTTGTAATCAATTTATAATGAGTTCAGATACTTTTTGTAGTCATTATAGGTAGATAAATACACTAGTACATTTCAACCAGATATGAATGCTTATCATTTCTCCTTTCATTCAAAAAAATCTCTTATAATTTGTAAGTACATTTCTATTAATATGCAATCTACAAAGAAGATTGATCATGCTCGAAAACACTACTTCTATGACATTCATTAATGCCAACTCTCTATTAGTAACAATGACAATAGAAAATTTACCAACAAGTATCAAATTTTTTAACTTATCCAGTGCTGAAATTTAATTCTCAAAATACTTGACCTCTATGTACATAAATGTTACAAAAATGTCATCTCAATGGAAGTTACATCAATAATTTCAAGTAGTGGCATACAGTACTTGTTCGTTTTATAAGTGTAATCCATAATCAGAACTAATGAAAAGACTTGCAATAACTCTACACCTATAGAATGAGCCCATAATAGGTCTTTTCTACAGTAGCTTAACTCGTCATACCTATGTCACTTTAGGTATTTACAATCTATCAACTTCTTTGTCAATTGTTGAAATTGGTATCTATTAGCTTTCTCAACATATTTATGTTTTTGACATTTATTGTATATTATATTTATAGTGTTGATATTCTTATCATCATGTTGTTTTATGGTTAAAAATATGTTTATGTGTTTGACTATATTGTTTGACATATCAGTAACTAATTTTTTTTTTAATTAATCGACTCGTATATGAATATCCTTTTAATTGTTATGCTAGTAGATGATTGTGAATTTCACAGATTACTTTCGCGCCTCATTCATCATCTATTCCTAAATTAATCCTATGTAACTCAAACAGGCAAACCATACTTTTTCATTCTCATTCTCTTACATTTCATTTCTTCTACATTGTCCTTATTCTTAAGCTGTCTATATTTTTCACTTCGTTCATATGCAAATTTTCTCAATCATGAAACCTTGGATCTTTTTCGATGCATCTAGCCTATGAAATCAAAACTTCTTTACTACAAAATACTTGCATAACATTTTTAACTTATTACGTCTATACAAATTAACATTCTATGCTTCTATGCCTTTCAATAATATTAAATCTCAAAAACACAATCTTACCTTTTTTGTAGTAAATGAATTTGTCAAATTATAACTAGTATCCAAATTGTCTAGTTGATCCCACTCTATCAATGTAGTTTTCAAATTTATCTACATATCATAATATGTTAAAAAAATTTTATTAAAAGAAATATAAAGACCATAAAAAATGATAATGTATTTTAAAAAATAAATTTTTAATAATTATATTATATTCTCAAAAATTCATTTTCAAAAATATAATATATTTCTCGAAAATCCATGTCTGAGAATTATATTGTATTCTCATAAATGAAGTTTCAAAAATATTAAAAATTCAAACTCGACTAAGTTTAGTTTTCATTACCTCATCAAGCTTTTCTCTCCCATTGTTGTTTTTCATTTCTGAATCAATTCTTACATGATTTATAGGATTCAACAAAGGTTTTAAAATTTTGATTTTAGTTTTAAAGACTTAGGGTTTAGTGTATGAAAAAAAGGAAGAAAAAATAAGAAGAAAGAAAATGGGAAAGAAGGAAAAGAAATAGGGTGTATAAAAAAGAAGGTATTTTGTCATTTACTAAAGGCAAAAATTAGTATTTGTAATGTGAGTATTTTTTGAAAAACATTTATGAGGTGTATAAAGAAAATTTTATGGTGTATTTAGATCACCTTTTTGACAAAATACTATGGTAAAATGCTTAAAACAAACCCACTTCTTTTCTTATTTTCAATGCCACCAAAACAATCACAAATTTCATTCATATGCAGCAATTTCATTCAAATTTATACCTTTATGGGGCATTTGGTTAACGAAAAAGTTAGATCACTACTTGAAATTTTTCTTTTCGTAATTTGATTCCTTAGTTTAGTTCATGGAATTTGATTTATGAGATTTTTTAATATTCCTAATAGTGTTAAAAAAAATGGTGATAACCTTGAATAAAAAAAAAAACCATCTTTGAGGATTTTTAAGATTCTTGAAAGAATATAAAAATTTTTTCACTTTTGATCTCAATAATAATTTTTGATGGTTTTATTTTACCCTTGAACATTAATATAATTGTATGATAAATTGAGACCTATTATGACACGAAAAGCTGCATTCTTAGCCATAAGATTGAGCAAAATTGCATTCTTAGCTATACAATTAGGCACCTAACAATGATCATGTGTTTTTAAATTTTTATAAGTTTAAAATATTTATTTTCAACTAATAAAGTTGAAAAAAGATCACATTTTTTAATTATAAATGTAGTTGAAAGATATATAAAATAAAATCTTAATAAATAAAAAATTTTTATTTACACAACGCTATTAGATTAGAAATGTAATCATATATTTAAAAACAATGTTTTTAAAAGAAAAAAGTAGTATATCGTTTCAAATTTAGGATTTTTAACATATAAAACATAGTTAATGCTTTAAGATAATAACAAAATAAATTTTATATTTACAATATCAACAATATTTTTTAGTATGAAAATATAGTTGTTATTGGTAGAGTTAGTGTAATATATTTTTTTGCTTTTAACTATGTTTTGTTTGGAAAAAAACATAAAAATTGATAAAACTAAACATTTTTTTTCTACATCAATAACTACATTTTTTGTTATGAAAATGAAGTTATTAATAAATTGTGGTAATTATTCACCTAAAAAGGTAGTTAAAACCCAAATAAATAATATATTTATTAATATAAAAAATGTTTCTTGTTATGAAAACGTAATAATTAATAAAATGTAGTAATTGCTTATCTAAAAATGTAGTTAAAACCCAAATAAATAATATATTTCTCAATATTGACAATGTTTCTTGTTATGGAATATAGTAATTGATAAAATATAGTAATTGTTCAGTTATTAATAAGCAATGATCACATTTTTTAATATCTAAACGTCGTTGATAATAGAAAATAGTAACAAAATAAGTTAAACAATTTATACATTCATATCGTATTTTACATGAAAATTGTATGTTAGAATTCGTATTAACATGAAAAACATTAAATATATTTTTTATTTTTGTTAAACTTATATATGATCTTTATTAAAATTTTGAACCGTTTCACTTTTATATTTTTTTCGTATTCATTTGTGTCATATTTTGAATTACCAAATTTACTTATAATCTCTTTTCTTATTCTCTAATTATAGGCTTACAGCCTTTTATATTAAAAAAATTAATAAGTTATATAATAAAAGATTTTTAATAAATATGTAGTAAGCATTAACTAGATTACAAATGATGAATTTAAAATTTGAAATTAAATTTGCCTTCAACTTTTTGATCTAATGACAAAAAATAATAATAATAAATAAAAACCTTAAAAAAACATAAATGTTTGGGTTAGAACCAAGCCATTCCTTCCCTTCCCTTTAATCTCGTAAACAAAAACAAATTTGAAATTAAATTTATTTTTATCACCCAAATATTTATAATATATTAAACATTTCCTTATTATATTTTTATCATATTATTTTATTTGAAATATTTATATTATTATATGTACTAAATGTATTAAAATTTTGTTAATCAACGTAGATATGACAATTTCATAAATCTAAGTATAACTACATATATTCATGTCTGCATGAATTTTTTTATTAAATTTAAAATTAAATCTTTGAGTTTGTAAAATCAAATGTAAATTTTGTGAACAGAATTTCTTCTTATTTTTTAAATAACATTACTTTAGGGTTTATTAAGATGAGTAACCATTTTTATAACAAAAAATTCTTACCTAATGTCAAAAATATTCTAAAAGAACCATTAGAAAATTAAATTAAAATTGATCTCACGTTATGTTATACGAAAATAAAATATAAAGGTTTTAAAATTGCAGTTAATATTATAAATTCATCATTTTATTAAATTAAAAATAGATATGAGTATGAAACATGGTCCAAAAATGACTATAAAGTACTATAACTCCATTAAAAAATTTTTGATGAAATTATTTGCAAGACCTTAATATTTGGTATCACCACCATCTCTTCATCTTATTAATATAAAAAATAAGCAAACAAGTTTGAAAAAAAAATTCCTTAATTGAAAAGAATTGCATTTTTCTAAAATATTTTAAAACTATAAAAACTCTTTTCATTCATTCATTCATTCTTTATACTATACTACTAAAAAACTTGCCCGTTTGGGATCAATTCTTATTTAACAATGATGAGGTCTTACCTCTATTTACTGCTAGAGCTTATAATAGGAAAAGAACTATCATGATCATGCAATTTGAACATTTTGTCAGGGATGATTTTTTCCCTGTAAGTTCTTAAACTTTTAGATGTGATACCTTAGGTTTTGTTTTTGTGGAGGTTTGATATGAAGTCTATGAATTTGATAGACCAAAATCAGTAATAAAAATTTATAATGAGCATATATGTGTGTGTGTGTGTGTGTTAAAACAAGAATCTAATAAAAGATAGAATCTAATTTAATAGAATTTAATATAAAAATGTATACAAGTAAAACACAACTAATGAGCAAACAACAACTATATCATTAAATATTAAAAACAAACTCTTAAAATAATATGAGCAAAGTTTAGAACACAAAAATTGTATAACACATTTCTTGTAACTAAAGCACTTTAACACAGAATGAGTCAAACAACAACAGGTAATCAATAAAACATCAAACTTTAAAAGTTAAAATATCTAATGTTTAAAACTTATTTCTTAAAGCAAACTCAAATTTAGTAGCATAAATAAAACACCAAACACCAAAAGAAAAAGTCAATATATGTTCCAACATTAAAGAGTTAAGCTTAAACTTCAAAAAATATATTTAGAATTTATGGCATTGTCAATCTTGGAAAGAATAAATGTAAATTAAAAGGCAACTTAGTTACAAACCTAAATAACATTGAATAGTAGGCTCTCAATCAAGTCAATCTTATTGATTTAAACTTCATTTAATTCTTTAGCATGTGATCCAAAAGGTTTGATTACTAATCACATGCCCAAAAATTCATACAATAAATTTAGTGCTTTTCTTTTTTCCCCTTATCCTAAGGGCAAATGATTAAATAAGATGAAGAGGTGACAATTGACACCAATTGATTAATTCGTAAGTAATTTCAAGGAAAATTATGTAAAGGTTTCACATAGAAAGAAAGGCTCATATTTATTTATAGATGTCTAAAAAGATGCATTCTAAATAAACACTCAATATAAAGAACTTTTAATTTCTATGTTATTTTATCTATTGGGAATTAATTTAAAAAAAATAAGCATTTTCTATTAAATTTAAATATTTAAAGCATCATTAAACTTTAAATTTAATGCTACCATTATCATGCACAGGAAGAATGTTAATGATATCATAAAATTTGCTAACATAATGTGTAAGCATGAGTATAGCATATAGTAAGAGGCATAACTATTTTTAATAAACCTTCGATTTTGTAGTATATAATCTTTTTGCCAAAAAAAAACAAAAAAAAAAGGTTGTCTATTCTAGCATTTAATGTGTATAAGGCTCTGGTTGATGACTAAAGGTTCTAATCATATCATTTGTGTTGAAAACTAAAACAAAGATCATTTTAAAGCAGACTTTCATGTGTTTTACATTTAATTGTTTTGCAAGAATCATTACATATAAAAAGCTTACCCTTAACAACTATTTTCCAAATAGTATTGGTGTACTTAAGGCTAGATACAATGTTGTCGCCAACTTGGAAGTTAGTGTAAACCATAACTCTTGGGGCTTTCAATTTTCAAGAATTGAAAAAATCATGTCAACCCTATGAAGAAAGACAATTACCATGCTAAAGAACTTTATTTATAGTTAAGTGTTTTTGCAAGCATGGTAGAAAATGCTACATTTCGAAATGTGGACTAAAATTGAAAAAATGCATAAAATCTAGTGATTGACAAAGTCATCAATTATACCTACAAAAATGATATTTGACTATCAAATAAATAAATTAAAAATTTGCATGTCTATCTACATAAAAAATGCCTCAAATGAAAAAAAAAATGCTATGGCAAGTAATGTGCTAGATAAATCATCTCTTATCATAATATTCACTTCTAGCATACGCTTGATAACCCACTTTTGTGTTAGGTTTAATATATCCAATTACACAAATACAATAATAAATGTTAGAGAAACCTTTAACAATTAAAACATTTCATTTTCTCAAATGTTGACAAAACAACAAAAAGAAATGAGTGAAATAAATGCAAACCTTCTTCATATTACATGTTTTCAAGTGTTGCAAAAGTTATTTCATAAATAACTAAGGTGAAGGAAAGAAATGAACTTAGTAGTGTAATCTAATAAACATAAGGGAAAAGATTCTAACAAACAAAGACTAATAGAACCATATAATAGTTAAAGATGTTCTTATAGACATCATGATATCATTTAAGGAAAATTTTTAAACAAAATTTTTTTTTCATAAAAGCAAAATTTGAATTATTTGGTTATTTAGCCTATCTCTATGTTTATGTTTTTAAGTCTTTTAGGTTTTCATAACCTCATCTTACAATTATAAACAAAAAATATTATTGAACATTAAAAAATAATAAGCAACTTAAAACTAATTAAAATTCTAAACCCAATTAATACATTTGGAAATCAGCAAATTCAACCTCAAATTTCATATATAAAAGCAATAAAGAGCAGTAAAAAGGTTGACTTGGTTGAAATTACCTAAAACATGTCAAATTAGTCAAATATGCCAAAAAAAATATTTTAAAACTTTATTTTGTCAAAATATTTTTAAAAAATTTAGGCATTGGTTTAGTGGAAATAACCTCAAACATGCTTGAAAACTCCATCTTACTCTTTTTTTATTCTTTATATTTGCTCCAAAAAAAATACAAAAACATTCAAAAGCAAATCACTTTCTTTAATTTTTAAAAATAAAAAAATACCTTTCCAACTTGTTCAAAACAAGCATCTATGGAATATAAATAATTTAAATCCAAACTAACCAAGCTAATTTTGCTCTAGCAGTAAAATATACAAAAAAAAAATAACTATGAAAACTTAAATTCCTACTTTGGTCCTTCATTTCCCTTAAACTCATTTAAAACTTTTTCATTTTATCTTTATTAGCCAAAATTCTGAGCATAAAGGTATAAATAAAAAAATTGGGAGAAAACCCATTACCTTCACGTTTTTAATTAAAGAAATTCGATGCTATTTTTAGGTCCTCCAACTTGTCAAACCACTCATTGGTGAGTATTGTCATAACGGTTTTAGGTCCGCTAGACAAATAATTTTAAAATCGAAAAAAGCATAGAGGAGTTGCCACCAATTTTTTTTTTTAGGTGCGATTGGTCACTTAAAAATTTTATTCTTTTAATAAAATTATAAAAACATGTTTAAAGTTTATCAAAAAGATCATTTTAAGTTTATGAAACATAAGATTAGGTTCAGGAGTCAATTATTATAGGAATGGATTAATACCCCCATAACGCCCATAAATTGATATAAATTAATCGTGTGTTATTTTTTGTATTTGACAAAATGATTTCAATTTGAAATTTAATAATACTTTCTTTTATTTTTTTTAAAGAGAGTAATTTTATTAGTCCTTTATTTATGAATATTGTAAAAATCTTTAGGATAACGAATTATCTTAAAATTCTCTAACATCTAAGTAGAATTTAGAGATAGTTTTTTTTGCCTAAGAATTATTATAACATTCCTTAAAAAATGAAAATAAAACTCTTTATAGAAGATAATTATTGGTGACTCTCCAATATCTAGGTAAAACATCAAGAATTATTTCCTTCAAAATGATATTTTTGTTTTATTTTATAATTCCACATTTTTAAACTACATTTAAAAAAAACACATTTTTATGTGAAAAAAATTAATTATGGCATAATTAGCTAGCAAACGATAATTAAAGGTGTGAACATGCAAAATGAGTACAAACAATAATGAATTGATGCATGTATGCCAATAGATGTTACACAAGGTAATGAAATACACATTTCAAATCGGGTTCTTAAATATAATGAGATTACCCTGACTCCCTAACATCTAGGTAGAGTTTAGGTGTGATTATTTATATTTAAAATCTCATTTTATTTTTTCCTTTAATTTAATCCCATTATTATCGATGGTTAAGGATTTGTATGAAAAATTTAACGAAATTAAATTTTTTAAATACCTTATCTTCTATGCAACATTCTGGAATAAATTACTTCTTGTGAGATTTTCACACGTATCTTTAGAATTTTAGAATGGTTTTGGGCATGGGTTAGGTCGAGGTTTTAAGGTTTGAATAATTTTTGGGTGATGATTTTAGGGTTGTGTGTTGAATTTAAAGTTTGGGTTAGATTTAAGGTCTTGATGGATTTTTAGGATTTTGAGAGTTTTAGGTTTCAAGGTTTTAAGAATTCGAGGTTTCAGGGTTTATGGTTTTAGAGTTTTAGGTTTTAGAATTTAGAGTTTTGAAAGTTTTAGGCGTTTGGAGTTTTAGGTTTTGAGGTTTTAGGTATTGAGATTTTAGGGTTTGGGGTTTTTATGGTTTTGAGGTTTCAAAGTTTTAGAGGTTTAAGTTTTCAATTTTAGAGTTTAAAATTTAAAGGTTTATGGTTTTGAAATTTTGGGGTTTCAAATTTTAAATTTTTAGGGTTTTGATAGTTTTGAGGGTTTTGAAGGTTTAGGGTTTTGATTTTAGAGTTTTAAAATTTTGGGGTTTAGGGCTTTAAAGATTTAAGGTATTGAGGTTTTAAGGTTTGAGGTTTTTCAGGATTTCAAAGGTTTAGAGGGTTTGAAATTTTTAGGTTTAGGTTTTATAAGGTTTTGGATTTTAGAATTTTAGAATGGTTTTGGGCATGGGTTAGGTTGAGGTTTTAAGGTTTGAATAATTTTTGGGTGATGATTTTAGGGTTGTGTGTTGAATTTAAAGTTTGGGTTAGATTTAAGGTCTTGATGGATTTTTAGGATTTTGAGAGTTTTAGGTTTCAAGGTTTTAAGAATTCGAGGTTTCAGGGTTTATGGTTTTAGAGTTTTAGGTTTTAGAATTTAGAGTTTTGAAAGTTTTAGGCGTTTGAAGTTTTAGGATTTTGAGGTTTTAGGTATTGAGATTTTAGGGTTTAGGATTTTTAAGGTTTTGAGGTTTCAAAGTTTTAGAGGTTTAAGTTTTCAATTTTAGAGTTTAAAATTTAAAGGTTTATGGTTTTGAAATTTTGGGGTTTCAAATTTAAATTTTTAGGGTTTTGATAGTTTTGAGGGTTTTGGAGGTTTAGGGTTTCGATTTTAGAGTTTTAAAATTTTGGGGTTTAGGGCTTTAAAGATTTAAGGTCTTGAGGTTTTAAGGTTTGAGGTTTTTCAGGATTTCAAAGGTTTGGAGGGTTTGAAATTTTTAGGTTTAGGTTTTATAAGGTTTTGGATTTTAAGATCTTAGGGTTTCAAAATTTAAAAAAAAATGAATATTTTTAAAAATCTCAAACATCTAGGTAAACTTTCGAAATAAGCTCGTTTTTTTATAATTTTTGAAAATTAATTAAATTTTTTCATAAAATTATTATTATTATTTATTACTTATTTATTTTTATTCTTATTATTTAATAATTCTTCAACATTTAGATGGAATTACTTATTATTATTCTTTTAAAAAATGATTTTTATTCCTTCAATCTTCTAGGCAAGAAAAAAAATCTTTTTTATTATTCTATTTTCACTATATATATTATATTATTTTATTTTATTTATTTTTTTGGTTATTATTCTTCTTTATTTTTCAAATTTAAAAATATCAAAAGTTTTTAAATTTTTATTATTGTTATTATTATTATCTAGTTATTTTTTATTTTTATTTTATTAGGTTTATTTTAAATTTTTAATAGAATTTAAAATTACTAAAAATTTAAATTTTATTTTTCATTTTTATTATTGTTATTAAAAAAAAACAAATATTTATTCTAGAAATTTTAAAACTTTAAACATGCACAAATAATAATAACAAAAAACTTAAAATGATAAAAACTAAAATTAAAATTAAATCAAAAAATTAAAAAAAAAGCACTTGAATTAAATCAGTTAACGGTCCGATCAACATCGGTTCAACTGGACCTACTAAGGTTGAAAGAGGAGTTTGGTCGAGTGCGAATGTGTGGACCCCTAATTTGGTTGTTGGGTCATGTGTAGATTATTGGGCAATGAAATGACATCGTTTTGGAGTCTTCTTCATTTTATATAAACCTTTATTTTTTTCAATTTAGTTTTTCTTCTTCTTACAAACAAAAATTCAAAACTCTCTCTAAGATAAAACCTAAAGGCCAAAACCAACCATTGTCTATTGCACTATTTGTCACCTGGTTGGCAGCCGGTGGTTGTCGATTGATGTGCTTGTCACCAAAATTTTTTCAAAAAACTCCCAAATAATAATCTTAACCTTTGCCACCCTATTTCAACTTCCTTTTCACCTGAAAACACCCAAATCTCCTTAGATCTAAATAAAACCTTTCGGTTTCAACCAAAAAAAAAAACTTTTTTGCTCTTTTCAGTTTTTTTATTTTATTAGTTTTCTCTATGTGGTTGTTGGTGCTGGGTTCCCTATTCTCAAGGGATTTTTTTAAAATTTTTGTTGTTTAACTTTTTGGTAGCTTGGGATTTTTTTCGGTTTGACAGAGACTTTCTTTTTTTTGGTTTTTTTGGCATCTTTATTCTTTTTTAATGGTTTTTCAGATAAGATTTTTTTTATTTTGGTTTTTTTTTTCTCTCAATTTTTAGCTAAGATCTTTTTAAATCTTTTTATAGAGCTTTAATGGGGACAAGCCTCCATGTTTTCGGTTGCAATCCCCGTTGTTAAGGGATGGTGGTGGTTGCGACTGGGTAGGTGGCTTAGGGTATGAGTTTAGGGGCTATAAGGTCTTAAGTGGTTGTTTGGGGTAGGTGCAGCTCAAGGTCAAGATGTGGCTTGGATAAGATGCTGTACGTGACGCCATTGTCTTTTTTTTTTCATATATTTAATTATTATTATATTTAATATTTAATTATTAATTTTAATAAAATTACTAATTTAGAGAATCCAGATAAAATTCAATGTTTACAAGTATGAAATGGAACAAAGATTTGAATTTTATAAAGAAATAAAAACTTAGATGAAAGTTTAGTAAATGAAAAAAAAGTGGTTAAAGTGAGAAGTTAAGAGAAGTGGGAGAAGTGACTCACCTGAAAGAAGAAGAAAAGTGTTAACCTAACTCAAGAAAGGAAAAACGAGTTTTTAAATTTGATAGAAATGAGGATTAGCTTGGATTAATTTATGGTTGTTGTTTTGTTTCACATTTTTCTCATTTTTTTTTCTTTTGCATATTTCTAGTTAGTTCTTGAACTCTTTTCTTATCCTTTGTTTATCCTTATTCTTATGTTTTATTGTAAAATTTCATTATTATCTGTAACTAATAAAAGAACTCATCTTTTGTCCTAAAAAAAACATGTGACATGCAGGTAGATGGCTTTTAGCCAAAATTATATAGAGGTTAGATACTGTACTATACTACTAGTAGTTAATTTGAATTACTAGAATGCTATAATACAATGCCAATACGTGAAGGGTGCCATGTTGTGTTTAATCATTTTTTTTTTTTTGCTTTGCTTTTTTTTTTTTTTTAAATTTTTTTCTAGATTTTTTAAAATATCTAATAAATATTTTTTAAAAGATTAGAATTTTTAAGGATGAGACCATTTTATACCAAGTTTTTTTCTTTTATTTTATGTTTTTACCATTTTTTTAAAATTTTTAATTAATATTTTTAAAATTTAAATTTTTTTAATTGAGGTTCACTTGATACAAAAAGGTATGCCACATGTTTGGTTTTTTTTTTTTATTATTATTTTTTTTATATATTTAACAAATATTTTAAGATTTTAAATTTTTTTGTCTGACCTATTTAATATCGAATGTATATCATATGTCAAGTCAGTTGCTTTTTTTAAATTTTTTTATTAATATTTTTGAAAGATTTTATTTTTGTGTGAAACACACTTGATACCAAGGGTACATTGCTTGTTTGCTTTTTTTTATATATATATATATATATTTAATAAATATTTTTAAGATTTCAAAATTTTTTTACCTAATTAATACAAAAAATATGTCATGTGTCAAGTCATTTGGATATTTTTTTCTTAATTTTTTTTCTATTTTAAATATTTAATAATTTTTATATTTTAACATTTTTAAATGTGCTCCTATTTGATATTGTTAATTAAAAAATTATTTTTTTGTTTTTTTCCTTTTCGATTTGATAATTTTGAAGAAAATAAATTCTAAATGTGTGGAAGGAATTGATAT
This sequence comes from Durio zibethinus, assembly GCF_002303985.1. Next base: position 3,314,155 of record NW_019168492.1, on the reverse strand, counting down.
TAGTTATCTTATTTGGTCTTTTTTTTTTTTTTTCTACTTTTTGGTTTTTCAAAATCCATGATTAAATCTTGCAAAAAAGAAATAGAAAAAACTCATCGTCTAGATATATGGATACCTTAATTTAATAAATACATATTTTATTCTTATTTAGTTCATTTTCTTTCTTTTTTTTTTCTCGTCATTTCTTTTGTTTTTTAAGTTATCAATTTTTTTAAATTAAATAAATTTTATATAAAAAAAGTTGATGGATGTAGTGATGACAAAATAACTTATCTTCAATAGGTTTTAATTTGCCTAGATCCAATTTTTATAGTTTTTTAAGAATTTTGGGATTAAATAAAAGTTTTTGTTTTTAAATTGGAGTGGTCAAAGGTAAATTTAGAGTTTTTCGTTTTATTTTGAGTATATATAAAATTATTTTTTAATTAATTATTTTATTATATATATTATAATAATTAAATTATTATTTAATATTTTAATTTGATAAAAATATTATATTTATAAATAATTAAATTTAATACATCTATCCATTATATAAATTTGATTTATTTTTATTTTTGTTTCATTCTCATTTAAAGTGTTAAAGTGATACTTTACATTTATTTCTTTTTATTTTATTTTTTAAAAACTTTTTTATAAGAAAATAACATTAACGGAGGTGCTTATGTAGCACCTAAATTTATTTTACTTATTTATTTATTTTAAATTTTTAATTAAATTAATTTTATAATAAAATAAATCAATTGATAATAATGATAAAATAGTTAATATTTAATAAATTTTTATTCGTTTCAATTCGATATGAATATTTTAATAAAAAATCGATATGGAATCAATTAAAGTAGATTTTTTATAAAAGTAAAGGATGAATAAAAAAAGGAGCCTCTGTATGATATATATAAAAATATTATATTTATTATTTATTTAATTTTATTATTATATATATGTATTCACCTATTTTTTTGAAAGTTTGGTATTAAATAGGTACACATAAAAAATAAAGTAAATATAATTTATTTTTACAAAATATATTTTATGAAAATAAAAAATCAATTTATATATTCACGTGTTACTTTTATTTGATTTTTTATATGTTTTGTCTTTTTTGTTTTTTTTTTAAATTAAGTAAATATTTTAACAAAAAAACTAATATATAAGAATGATAAAAAAATTTTTAATTGGGGTAACTCGTGAATACCCACCCAATATATATATTATATATGAAGTTTTTTTTTATATTTAATGTATCAATGTTATTATTTAGTTAATTATATATAATATAATATTATAATATATATAAAAATCTGATAAAATTTATTTATATAAATACTTAAGTAAAATTTTATATTATTAACACGTATGGTTATTTTAAATCATTTTATCAAATTAATTATTTAATTTTTAAAAATTTTAAAGTATCAAATTTTATATTAATCCAAAATTTTAAAAAAAATATAAAATTTATCCTAATTTAAACCTGAAGATTAATATAAATTTAAATTTAAATTATAAAAAATATAATTAAAAATTTGGGCATGATTAGAAAAAACTAGTAATAATATAATTTCCTTTTAAAATTAAAATTAGAGGCTGTACTGAGTACTAACCTCTAACTTGTAAGGAGACCATGGGATAACTAATTGGCTGCTACCCGAGCAGTCAGTTGGTCACCATTCAAAACGACGTCGATTAGCACGTTAACCCAATAAACGGTTGCCAGGTGTCAAATGTGGTCATTGGCTTTCAGTCTAATCTATTTTTGATTTTCCTCCGGTGCAAAGAAAGAAAGAAAGCAGGCCACTTTGTTGTCCTTGGCACCGCCGTTTTAAGTTTCAACTGTCGAACTTGATGAGCCATGCTTATCGATCCATATCCCATCTGGCTTGTTTTCGTTTTCTGTTTCGTTTAATCGTGGATTTGAATTGAAATTCAAATTCCAGCTTGGCGGTTGCTGGATAAAAATTGGTACTCACCGGAAATTGAAGAATGGCGGCGCAAAACCAAATCCCTAACAACACCGATCTGTTTGATGCTTATTTTAGGAAAGCGGATTTGGACGGAGACGGCCAGATCAGTGGAGCGAAGGCTGTTGGCTCCAATTTGCCCAAACACGTTCTCGCTCAGGTCATTTCTCTCTTCCTTTTTATATTTCTCTAACAAATGGCAACTTGCCTTTCTTCTTTAGGGCCCCAGAGACGTAGATCGAATTCGAGTCTTTCATCCGCCATTTTTAGACTATTCCTCTTTAATTAGGTTTAGGTGCTATTAATTCTTGAAACATACACCAGATTTGGATCTAATCAAACTATTTACTGCCCAGCCGAAATTTTTTGCAGTTTTTTTTTATTATTTTTATTCAGTTTTTATTGATTTTTTTTCTTCTGGAAGTTGGCTAATATCTGGTGATTGAGACGAAAGGATAACGAAGAACACAAAATTGACTGGGTTACACTAAGCTTTATAATCCTATCTGATCTGAATGCGTAGGCGTCAGTGATTTTGTCTTTCTTTTAAACTGTCAGAAATAGCATAGATGGAAATGGTGTGTAATTTTTTTTTATTGAATATGAGCTGCAAAATATTTTTCAAAGGGTGCAAGAGAAACTGATATTTCATAACTATTGCAGTAAAAGCTTCTTTAGTTTGTAGTTGTGTTGTGGATGATGCACTACCTTCATGCCTTTATCTTTGTTCTTCAACTTAAGCATCATTTATGTTCAATTCACATATGAGAATATTTAAGTGCGGCTCAGCATTGTAATGCTAGGAAAAAAAAGGGTACTCTTCGAGGGTTTCAGTAGATTGTTTCATATCTCTGTTGTTTTTGGAGAATTCTTGCATGGTTGACATTTTAGATGTTATTGATCCATTTGGATCAACTGGGCCATTTAGGACATCACTGGAGAGTCAGACCCTGACGAGAGATTCTGGTAATTGGAGTGCTTTTTAGTCAAGTAAAATATAATATATATATATATATATATAAATGCTATTAAATCGGCTGTCTCTCTTTTCATGTTAAAGCCTTATAGGTCAAGATTTTGCTCTCTTATGTGGTGGACTGATTCTTTCATTAGTATATGGCAACCGCTAAAGGAATGATTGTGCGTTGTATTTTTGGCCTATTTGATTTTGCAACTGTCTTTTCTTCTCCTTTTTGTAACTTTGTACTAGTCCATTTTCTTTCCCTTTGCCGTTTTGCTTCAGCTTTTTTTTCTTTTTTTGTACAGTCTGGACTCAAGCAGTATTCTTGTTCCCAAATGGTTAGTGATAATCATTGTATTTGATATGGAACGTAAAATTTGTACAAACTGATTAAAATTACCCACTTGTCGTGGTTATTACTGGACCAGTTGAGAGGCATTTTCCTTGTTTTCTTCAAAAGCCAAAGGCAGTTCATTGAGATTCAAGATTTGAGATTGAGAGTGTAAAATTTTCTAATTAGGGTTTGTGCTATATAAATTATATGCAGAGCAGATCGAAAAAAACAAGGAAGGGTTGATAAAAATGGAAGGCTGTGATGAGATTAGGAAGCGACCCTCCATCTTTGTCGTCGGATGTCCCAACGTTGGCAAGCGCACCCTCATCTCCCGTAACTCTCCTTTTCTCTTCCGATTTTTCTTTATTATTATTTTTATTATTATTATTAAAATAAAAATAGGATCTTCCTCAAATACTTCTACTCCTGTTATAGTACTTATAAATTAATTATTGTGTTGGATGGGATACTGTTTCTGAAAATTGTGAGCCATGGGTTGCTATGCTTTTATTAAAAGTTTTAAGTACTTTTGACAAATTTTATTAAAAAAGAAAAGAAAAACTATGCAGGGCTTGCCTCTGTGGAGTTTGAAGATGAAGAAGATGGCTCGCAAGTGGTTGTCCATGGGTGTGTATGCTTTCTTGCTACTTACCCTTAAAATGTTTGTTTGTATTAATTAATTATACAATACGTAGTCTTTTCTTTCTTTTTTTTTTTTGGTAAATAAAACTGGACTCTGATTACTGATAACTCAACCAACAACAGCTGGACTATCAACACCAAATACTACACTGCTGATGTTTCAGTGTGTATAGCTCATCTTCAAGATGGATTTTCAGTTGGAACCCTCCCTATTTTTAGCCGTTCAACTGCCTTGCTCATGGTTTTTGACATGTCTCAGGTAACCATCTTACTTTTCTCAGTTCTTCCTAACTTAATTCTACAATCTTCTGCCTTTTTACAACATATTTATAATTTGATTATTAAGTGTGTATATATGTTGTTCTATACCCTCACCTTCCTTTATGCCTTTTTCTTTTTTCTTTTTCTTGCAGTTATCAACTCTTGATGCACTTCAGGATTGGGTGTCTCGCACTGATATTCGAAACTTTGAGATTTTACTCTGCGTTGGGAACAAAGTGGATCGTATTTCAGGGCATCCTGTCCATGCTGAATACACAAAACGCCTACTCAAACTTGCTGATTCCTCTACTCATCTTTCTTCTGACTCCACTCAATATGGAAATTTTGAAACTGAAGGAAGCAGTTTATTGGGCTATGAAGACCCATCCTCCAACATTAGTAGGAAATGCTTGGAATGGTGCATTGACCACAACATTGAGTTCATTGAAACTTGTGCTTCTAATGCCGAATTTGACAAATGTAAGCCCATATTTACTTTCTGCTTCATCATATCTCTCTTTACTTTGTGTTACATTGCATATATACTGAATCAGTGATATGGAATAACATGCTTCAACGCCAAATTTCCAATAAACAATAATTATAAATTGTAATAACCATGTCATCCTGCTCAGCAGAAATGTATTTTGCCTACAAACAAATCAAAATGATGTACACGTGTATAATTGTGAGAAGTTTTACTTGAATAATATTCCTTTTGTTGAATGGGAACTTTTATAAAAGGAAAAACATCTCTTCATTAAGTACAAAAGTACAAGATATTTCTCCATATGACCTAGTGGGTTTTAAGTTTTCTTATGGAAAGGATATCACTGCCACGATAGTCACAACTCACAAAATGAACACTAAATAAAAGTCATGTACAGGTTATATATTCTTATGCCTATTTTTTGGAATTAATGTGGAAAAGAACTGTTCCTGGCAGGTTTGTCGGTTGATGGTGATTTACAAGGAGTTGAACGTGTTTATGGTGCTCTTTCTGCTCATATGTGGCCTGGAATGGTTCTGAAATCCGGTGATAAGATAACTGAACCTTCGTTAACTGAGGAAGAAGGTTATATGAGACACCCTTGTTTTTAATAAAAGTTCTTGTTTATTAATTGCTAAATCATTTTATTGTCCCCATCTAGAGTCATCGGAAGAAGAACCTGATTATCAATTTGACTATGAAGTGCTATCTGCGGGTTCAGCTGAACCATGGGATGAGACAGGTGAAGAATGGGTTTCTGCAAGTGCAGCTAACACGGTCCTGGATATGGGGAAATCAATTGATGAGGAAAATTCCGTTACAGAGTGTGTTGAAGGAAATATAACCAGATGTGAAAAGGAAGAGTTGCAGCCTTTTCCGATAGTTTCTGCATCAGAGGAGAAGATTGACAGAGTGGAACCCAATGCCAGAGAACCTGAATGGGTTTCTGCAAGTGCAGCTAACACGGTCCTGGATATGGGGAAATCAATTGATGAGGAAAATTCCGTTACAGAGTGTGTTGAAGGAAATATAACCAGATGTGCAAATGAAGAGTTGCAGCCTTTTCCGATAGTTTCTGCGTCAGAGGAGGAGATTGACAGAGTGGAACCCAATATCAGAGAATCTGACCTGGCTTCGGCATCAGAATTAAATGATGGCACACATTATGATTTTGAGGACTTGGAACAGTTGATGTCTGAGATAGGAAATATTCGCAGCAACTTGAGGTTAATGCCTGATTTTCAAAGGAGGGAGATGGCCGCAAAGCTGGCTATGAAAATGGCTGCCATGTTTGGAGGTGGCAGCGATGATGAAGCCGAGATATAAGTAATCAATATGGGTATTACTGTGATATAGGAACTTTCAGTTAGTAGAAATAAGAAAAGTGTGGTGAGAGGGCCCATTGCTAGAGCAATTGGTGCCTCTAGCGCTAGGGGTGTAAATGAATATAACTTCAGGGTGTAAACGAATCAAATTTTTGATGAATTGTTAATGAACATGTTTTGTTTCTGATTATTTATGTTCATTCATTAAGTTTAATAAATAATTTTAAACAGTAATTTTATGTTTGTTTATTAAATGATCTGAATACGAATAGGAATTTGTTTAATTTATTTATATTTGTTTAAAATTTGTTTAAAACTCATTCGTTTAGTGTTTGTTTATTGTTCATTTATAATAATATTAATAAAATTATATTTTTATGTTAATCCTATTTAAAGTTTCGTTTATATTTATTTAAATTTGTTTGGTTATAATTTATTTATTATTTATAGATATTTATTTATATATGTTTATAAATATATTTGTTTAATATTTATAAATAAACGTGATTAATCTAATAAAATTGAACACGAATGGAACATGAACATCTTATAATTTTAGCCAATCGAGTTCAAATGAATAAAATAATTTTTTCTCAAACACGAATAAAGTCTTAATATCTCTAAAAATAAATGAATAAATTATAGACATGCGTTCATTCGTTCATATTTGATTCATTTACAATCTTATTTAAATTTGAAAATTTTTTTTGAGAAAATAAAAATTTATTCGAAAAAAATAAAAATTTATTCGAAATTATATTGTTCAGTTTACTTCAAATCAATTTTTTTCTTATTCGATTCAAATTAAATTTAAATATATATATATATATATATAAGATTTGGTTTGAATTTTATATTAAAAGATAAAAAAATAAAATCGAATCAAATTATATATTTTTATTAACTTTTATATCTTTTTAAATTTTTATAAAACAAAAATAATTATTTTATGTCTAAATTTATTTGATGATATTAAGGCTCATATTAAAATAACATATACAAAACAAAAAAATAAAATTTAAAAATTAATAAATCAAATCAAATTATTGAAATTTAATTTAAATTAAATCCAATCATATAAAAATTTAATTTAAATTCAAATAATATTTTAAAAATTTATAATTTTAAATATTATCTAAAAAAATTAAACAATATCTGATCTTATGCGTTGCGTTTAGCAGGATGGAATGTAATTGGTAGGGAGGTACGTATATTACGTGTGTAAGACTTAACCCACCTTCTGAAAGGCTCCTACACAATCTGAAAACTAGAGACTGCGGAGAGATGCTTATTAGTCTGGCGGTGGCGGCTATCTTTTCCTCAATCACACCACTTAATTTATTTAATACTACTACTACTAATATTATTTCATTTATATTTATTACGAATGATTACCATACCAACTCGAACAGTGGACAGAGATAGTTCAGTCGTAGTTCCTCTTTAATATTAGTGTCGAAAGGAAATCCAGGTTGAACTTCAATAGATTTGCCATGCAATTCCATTTTAATATGGGGCTACTGAGCTTCCATCTTCAAACCATTATACCATTGTACCATAGTTCATCTTTTAATCTTCTATTAATGTCCAAAATGATATCTGAAGTATAACTGTTATTGTAAGTTAATGTGATCTACATAAAAAAATGCCATTACCTAGCCAAAATATTCCAGCCAGATATTAATATATTCACCGGACGGAATGCTTTGAACAAAAGGTTTACGCAGCAGGACTCTCCTATGGCAACAGACAACCTTGCCACCACCTGCATGCAAACATCAACCCCCACTTCGTTCAGGTTCTTTTAATGTCTTGATATCTGCATATTACAAAAATGAAAATTTAGTTCAAGCTCGTGTTGTTAGAGAAGAGCTTCACCATGGGATTTTTACCAGATGACATCACTCTTACCAAGGTTAATGTGGGGCCGTGTAACACAAGCCTCGGAGATTTTAGAGAAAGTCGAGAGCAAGGGAGGTGTAGTCGATGTGGTAGCTTATAATATTTTTTTTATTGAAAAAAATTTTAGATGGGAGGAAGTTTTCTCAGCACAAGATCAAGGCAAATCGTAGAACTCGTAAAGGACTTAAATTGCATTTATAAATCGTTTTTTAAAAGATATTACTGACAGCAAAAATTGAATCTAAATCTTACAAGTGAAGTATTCAATTCTTACCAATATTGGCTAGCTCATAATACTTTGATAAAAGGTTATTATAGAATAGCAAAGATGAAACTTAGGCAGCGCCTTTTGAAAGAGATGAGCATATGGGCTGCCTCCCAAATGCTGACAAATACAACATATTGATCTCTGGTTTCTGTGAGTCTGGTATATTGGATTCAACTTCGGATATGTTCAACAACAACATGAAGAGAGTTGGAACTTTGTTACTTATGATTCATTAATCACAGAACTGTGTTTAGCAGGGAGGATGAAAGATGGCTGTAAGATTTTAGAGCCAATGGAGAGGAGTAAGGGGGTTTACAGTGGGCATATTAGTCCCTATAATAGCGTGTCGTATAGTTTATACAAGGAGAACCTTTTGGAGGAAGCATTAGAGTTCCTTTCCAAGATGCAAAATTTATTTCCTAGAGTTATTGATAGGAGCTTAAGGATATTAGAAATTTGCAATGAGGGCAAGGTTGAGGATGCAAAGAGTTTATGATGAGATGAGATGATAGGGAAAGGGGCCTCCTTGCAAATTTCTAATACCCTTAAGCTCCTATCAACAGCTTTAGGAAATAATTTTGCATCTTGGAAAGGAAATAATATTTAAGTGCATGAAATGAAACATAATAAAGTGATAATGTTTATGCATGATTTCTTTTAGAACATTTCAGTCATATTTTTATTTATTACTAATCTCCTAAAAATTAACCCCAAAATAGATAAATTTATTAATTGTGATTATTTGGATTAATTCATATATTGTAATTTTTAATGGCTCTTCTAACTAAACAAGTGGAGCCACTAAATCTTGTTAAAATCACGATAGTTCTAATAATACTTATTAGATCAAAAGCCTCAATCCGATCAATTACTAGAAGCATAATTAAATAATTAATTAATCACACAAGTGATAATAATTTAACGTGATTTGGTCCAATCGACTTACGTCTAAAGATAAAAAATAAGATCTATTAGTTTTAAAGAATTATAAATGCATCAAATCAAACATTTACAATTAATACTCATAAACCCTCTCAATCTCTTATAATCTTATGAAATATTTTCAACCAAAATAAATACATATAAATATGCACCCATGTACCATTCTTATGTGAGCCATCTCATTTTTCTCTAATCTATTTAAAAAAACTCCCATAAATATGTTAATCTCAAGTAGTTCTATAGGGTGTCTACCTAATAAAACTTTATAATTTTTTTACATCTTTTTCTCATACATAATCTTATAGAGACTACTTATTTATAATAATACTAACTTGCTTATAAAAAATCTCTTTTCTCCTAGAATTCTTTTTTTCAAGTTTTTTTATCCATCAAACAATATATAATCAATTTTAACCAAATCTCTTATGAGATTTGAGTCACTATTCTCAATAATCTCTACTTTGACTCAAATTCTATCAAATCATTCATCTTCATCCTAGACATACTTTGCTTCACTTTCAATTCATAAAAAATTTTTTGTATCTTCATACTTCATATAAACTGATCTTCAAAATACGAACTCAAACTCTTCTATTGAATCAAGTTCTTCTAGGCTTGTCTCTTCCTATGTCTCGAATTTTCAACTCTGATATTACTTGTTAGGATTACAATAACTTTGATATTATTTTTTAAGCTAAAAGTCTCATTCAATTAAATATCTAAACTAGTGGAAGCAAAACCAAATGATTAATTAATCACATAAAAGATAATAAAAATTTAACGTAATTTGGTCTAATCAATTTACGTCTATAGATAAAAAATAAGGTCTACTCGTTGTAAAAAATTACAAACACATTAAATCAAACACTCATAATTAATACCTATAAACCCTCTAAATCTCCTCTAATCTTATAAAATATTCTTAACCAAAATAAATACATATCTATGTGCACTTATGCACTATATCTATGTAACTCATCTTATTCTCCTTTAGTCTACTCAACAATACACTTCATAAAAACTTTAATCTCCTCTAATCCTATTAGATATCTACCCAATAAAATATTATAACTTTTTTACGTTTTTTATTTATACATAATCTTGTAGAGACTATAACTATTTATAATTATAATAGCTTACCTAATAAAACCCTACAACTCTCTTACATATTTTTCTTATAAAAACTTAACCTATTTATAATCACACTAACGTACCTATCAATAGTTTTTTTTTTTAGAATTTTTTTCTCTAAATTTTTTTTTATCTATCAAGTAATATTTAAACAACTTAAAACAAATCTCTAATGAGATTTGAGTTATCATTCTCAATAAATGTTATCTTACTTCAAAAAAATTTATTTGAAAAATGACATTTTGAAATTCAAATAATTTTCATCACAAGTAATCAATCAAATAACAATTTTGGATCAAATGACTCCAAAGAAATTGAGCTTTCAAAGAGCTTTCGAACTCTGTTGTTATTTCATCCTCAAGCGCCATATTTTCTCGTGACATCGAAATTTTGAGGCATATGTTGGATAAGATAGTGCAATACAATAATCAAAGAAAACAAAAAATCATGTTGTCTATTTTTAGCAAAAACTTTGATATTTAAGAAAGATCAAAAAAATTTCTTATTGAGTGCATCATGGATTTGAAATCAAATGAGCATCAAAGCAAATTTAGTTCAAATAGGTAGTCAGCAATTTGCCAAAAATTCAACTCGTTGTAACTAATTTGTATGAGCATCCAGAGAAGAGATCATAACAAAGGCTCATAGGCCTTCTATTCTTATATTTGAGTAGTAACAACATGGAAAAAATTTTCTAAAAAACAATTGTTACTCTCATCTTTTCGACTTCATTGTCATCTTTTTTGCACTTTTTCCTAATCAAATAAGGTTCGAATGCTGCAATAACCAAATACAAGCTGTTAATGTAATATTATGTAATATATAATGTAGTTATGTTATCAAATTTAATATTAAGAAATATAATACTATAATTAGAATAATAGTCGAAATTATGACACAATTACGACATCATATGACATAAATTGTGATGTAATTCTCTCTTAATGAGAAATTTCTACATGTAAATAGGACATCTCTGTAGAGGTAAACTAGTGAATTCAGAATAATTCTCCTTTAAGACGAGCAAACATGTATTTAGATGGCATACATGCCCACTCCAAAAACCTTAACAATGGAAATCTAGCCCAAAAAAATACATGGACTAGAAAATGCATGTGAGCCCAAAATTTGACATGTGAGAGAGATCTTATCATTTAAATTAACTGAGTTCAACCTTCGCAGTGTCACAAGAAAAGCAACAAACTTTAAAAAAAAAAAAAAAAAAGGAAATAAAGGGCCTGAGGTGCAGGTTTACATGTTAGGGAGGGGGGGGAGGTGGCGAGGAATCACAGGCGGAATTCCGTCAAGATGTCATGCAGAAGATTTTATGGGGGGATTTGAAAGTGTCAAAAGACATCAAATGGAATAACTAATAATTTTACGGTTGATTAGTGCCGTACTTTCTAAAATTGCTTTCTATGCTGCTTTTTTTTTGACAAATAGAACGCTGCTAATAATTTTGTTACATTTTTATGTAATTTTATACAAATTTTATTCGTATGAGAATGCTTTGAAGTAATTACTCATTCAACAATATATATTAAGCATAATTATCAAAATTAGAACAGATTATTGATCCGACCAAATGAATTGGTGAATCAATGCTAAAATTAATTCGATTCTATAATTAAATTAATTTTATAATTAAATCACTTTAAATTATTGTGAACTCACGATTTATATAATAAATCAATAAATCGAATTATTTTTTTAAATCAAATTAGTTAAATAACAACTAATAAGTTTAGGTAAAATATAAAAAAAAAACTTTTTAATATTTAAAATAATCTAATTAAACTCTTATAGTACTATTTCATATAAAAAAAACTTTTTAGTATTTGAAATAATCTAATTAAACTCTTATAGTACTATTTCATCTAAATAAACCCCCCAATTCTTATGTTTTTACTATTAAAGTCCTTGCATCCTTATACTAATAAAATATATTAACATATTTTGAGATATGTGAATAATGATATTATAAAAAAACTTATACATGTATAAAAATAAGCAATTTAAGAAAAAAAGATCTAACAAAAAGTTTTATTAATAGATACAATAATTAAAAATAATTATAAAATTAATAAAAAAAATAAAATATTAATAAAAATAATTAATTATTTGATCACGATAAAAAATAATTAATAAAAGAAAATGTATATATGTAAAATTAATAAAAAAATCTACATTCATATAAAAAAATAAAAATTATTTTAATTTCCTCTTTACTAATTTTCATATAAATATAAATATAAATATTTTCTTTTTATTAATTTTATATATAGATATTTCTTTTTTATTACATAAATATTAATTAATAAATAATATTTATGTTTTAATAAATATAAATAATAATTGTTTATAATTATTTGTTACTTATTATTTATTATATTTATTAAAATATAAATATTATTTTCAACTAATAAAATATAAAATATGATTTTAATAAAATGTGAAATAATTTCATTTCTAATTAATTGTTCTATAAATTTTATATTTTAAAATTTGTAGTTTATAATGTATCTTAAATTTATAGTTTTATGGTTGAAATATTAAACTATAATTTTAGTTAAACGTTTGAATTTTAGAATTTAAAAATATTTATATTTTTTATAATATTTTTTATTGAATAATTGACCCATAAACCTAGTGATTAAATCATTAACTCGATGACCCAAAACCTTGAACAATTTAATGTTCAATCCAGTTCTGATAACTATGATATTAAGTACTCACTCTAGTTGGATGATTGGATGATGAATTTTAATTTTACAATCATTGAAAATTTGATTTGAACTAGCTAGGGAGTAAAATTCAGATCTGGCTTTTAAACAAAATCTGATAATACAATATGAAATAGATAAAAATAAAAATAAAAATAAAAATTTTAGAGTTTAAAATTTTAACAAAAATCATACATAAATTTAATAAAAAAAAAAATTGTGTTTTATGTGTCAATATAAATTATAACACAAATATAATTAAATTAATTATCAAATATAATCTAAATACATTTAAAGCAAACAATGGGAGGCTATAAGTATCTTTCATTAGTCATAAAATAAACCTGTGTAGACAGACAACATTGGAAGCAGAGAGCAAGCAGATGTCAAATTTTGAACGTCCCTGAGCATGCATAAGCAAATAAAAGTAGTTTATGATAATAACAATGACGAGCCTTAGTAATTAATTTAATATGAAGAAAAGTTCAAAGGCAACTCAGTAAAAGATAACCTTTCCACTCTTATCCAATGAAATTTGCATGACAGGAATGCAGGAAATGCCATAGAAATTTCAGGATACCTTAACAACAAAGCACAGTTATTGGGAAAATGGCTTAAAATTCAAGCCGAAATTTTTTACTCAGTGGGGACTATTGCTAAACAATAAAGAGAAAAAAAATGAGAAGAAGAAGGGATATCAGGCAAGATACAGAGACAGGGAGGTCCTAAATGAGTGTTAGATAGAATTATAAACTGGTGAGGACCTTAAAGAATGTTTGGTTATTTAACACTTGTATTATCTTACTTTTATTATAATAAAAATAGTTAATCTTATGAATCATCTTTTTTTTTGTCATTCAAGGAAAGGTTCAACCCCACGTAAGGGAGGAGGAGAGAAGGTTGAGGTTGGAACTTCAATTTTGATATTTTTTTTAAGGTTGACTTATAATAATAAATTATATTAAATTATAATAAAATATTTAATATAATAATTAAATATTAAAAATATTTAATATGATATTTAAATTATAAATATATTAATTAATTTAATATTTAAAAAATTATTTATTCATCACATTATTATTTGAAACTAATCACGTTAGATATGAATATTATATTAATTAATTAATTTATATTTTATGTATTACATTAAAAATTTTTCTTATAATTTAAAAACCTTTCACAATATTAATTTTAATATAAATTTCTCATCCTATTCATGGATAAAGATTTTATGCAAAATCACATAAATTCTTATATTTTTATTAATTATTATTTTAACGTATTATTTCATCATACAAACCTAATTATTTTTTAATGAAGTTACTTGTCATATAAATCTTAAAAAAACAATTAATCACAATAATGCCATGACCCCAAAGCAAAAATGTCAATAATAAAAATATTGTAGATGGTGATTATTTTTTAAATCAATTAATATGTTATTAAAATTAATAATTATAAATTATAAATTTAAAAATATTTAAATATATAATCTCCTCTTCAATAATCGTATATTTAGATGTGTAAGAAAATTTAAAGATAAATTAAAAAAATATATACCATAGATTTTGTCAATCTTAAATAGTGTGAAAGCAATCAAGTTTATCGCCTATGCAGGAGTAACTGTCTAGGTTGGCTCATTAACTATTAGTCCTTATCAGATGAATCGAATGAAGTCTTCTGGAAAAATACTCAAAAAGTTTTATAGACTGTAATCAATTGTGCATACAACATCATACGGAGTAAGGACAGTACCAAAACCTAAAATGACAACCAGCCAGTACATATATATAATATTTAATTTTACAGTAGAACGTCAAGGCCTTGTCTTTTCCTTGGTGAGATCTGGGCCTTCAATGGAGTCCTCATCACTACTGTGAACTCCAGCTTCTCCTCCAAGCTGATCTCATCTCCATCCATGGCTTTCCATTCAAATTTCCAAACCAAATTTGCAACAAAATATTCCAGATGAAGCAGGGCTAAACCAAGTCCAGGACAAATTCTTCTGCCAACTCCAAAAGGCATCATCTTAATCTCCCTGCTCCCTGTTAAATCGAAAACTTGCCCACTACTATCATCACTTCTCAAGAACCTTTCAGGCTTAAATGCCATTGGATCCTCCCACACTTTTGGATCCCACCCCATATCTGCCACCATGAAATTGATAGATCCTTTCTTGGGGACCAAGAATCCTCCCAGGACGGTGTCTTCTGTCACACAATGAGGCACCACAAAGTGGGTTGGTGGATGCCTTCTTAGCCCTTCCAAAATCACTGCTTTCAAATATGGCATCTTTTGCAAATCGTCTTCTTTGATTTCTTCCTCGCCATCTCCCACAACTCCTTTGATTTCAAGCAACAATTTATCTTGAATATACGGGTGTTTCACCAAATTTGCCATAACCCACTGCAAAGCCGTGGAGGTAGTATCAGTGCCAGTATTAAGAAACTCAGAGGCCAAACTCACAATTTCTCCTTCATCAAGTTTCCTTTTCTCCTCAGGTAATTCCAAATCCAACAAAGTATCAACATATGCCAAAACGTAATCATCACTTTCCTTCTTGCTCAATCTCTCATCTTTAGCTTTCTTTCTTGCTCTTATCAAAGGAATCAAAGCATCCTCTCGATCCTTGCATAGCCGAAAAAACTGCTTCCACTGCTTACGAAGCAAAACCTTGGTCACTCTAGGCCAAAAGTTTAGTATATTGAATCTTCCAAAACTTAACATCACCCTTTGCTGAACAGCTTCGATCTCTTTGATTTGATCCTGACTAAGCTTGTCACCAAAACACATCAAAACCAGCAAACAAAACATAGCATATCGAAACTGAGCCAAAACCTGAACTGATTCTCCACTTTTAGCATTTGATTCTAAACTATCAAAAAGAATTTCCAAAACCCATTTACGTGCATGAGAATACGACTTTACACGCGAAGGATGGAAGATTTCTGACGTCAGGTTCCGCCGCAAAATCCGCCAGGTCGGGCCATAGGAGGCGGAGCTGATGGTATGTTGATTGCTATTCATGATCTTGGTAGTCGGAAGAGCTTTGGGGCGGTTTGAAAAGAGTGAACCGTTTTGGATTAAAGCCTGGTGAGCAAGGGAACGATCGAAGATAAAGATGGAGGGACGAGGACCAAGGTGGAGAGTGACCATGGGACCAACCTTTAGATGGAGGTTGCGGATGATTTGTTCGATTTGGAGAAAAGATTTGCGGAGCCATAAGATGTTGCCGATGATAGGGAAAGTGAAAGGGCCAGGGGGGAGAGTGTGGGGAAGCTTTTTGGAAGAGGAGAAGAGGTTGACGAAGGCTTTGAGAAGAAGAGAAATGGAGACTGTGAGAAGGATGAGAAACCAAGTTTCCATTGTTTGGGTGAAGACGTGACAAGAAAAACTTCGAGTTTATAGTGGTGTCTCCTGTTTCTTTTGACCGCTATCCCAATTTTCAATGTTTACAATTATATGCTTTTTGTCACAAAAAAAAAGTTGTTTGCTTTTAAAATAATTTAGATTTTTATAAGATACAGAGTATCAGAACTTGATTCTATATTTAATAAGATAAGGTGCCAGGTTAACGAATGCTAAGACACATTGAGGTCTCGGTTTCTAATCTTCCCTTCCTTAATTCTGATACTAAAACAAGGAACAATGAGGTTAGTCAAGTGAAATTAAGTTTTATACTCTTTGTCTCAAAATATTTAAGTTCTATTGATTTTTATAGACTTTGAGATAAAAAATTTTAATTTTAATATTAAAATATATTAAAATTAAATTTTCATAATTTTTAATATTAAAAAATAAAAAAATGTAAAATATAATTTTAAAATATAGAAAAAATGAGTTTTATATATTAAAAATTTTATAATTTTAGGATATTCCAAAAAAGAAAGATGAAACAAATAAGATTGAGGGAATCTATTTTATTATATTCTCAAATTTTATAAATCTTATAAAAATATAAAAAATTTATAGGTTTGTTTTGTTAAAAAATGATTTTCGGATTTTTGAAAAATATTTACATTTTTTGCTATTTGGATGAGTTAATCAAAAATATTTTTCATTATTTGGTTGTTTTTTGAAAAATTTGTTTTTTTCAAATAATATTAATATAATTATTAAAATATTAAAAATTATTTATTATTAAAATATATTGAAATTATTTATTATTAAAATTATTAATATTAAAAAATAATTCTATTTTAATAATAATATGTAATATTAAAATCTTATGTTAATATAAAAAATACTTAAAATAAAACTCTTTATTATTCTTTATATTGTTTATTAATATATTAATATATTATTTATTAATAATATTTACTAATATATTATATTAATAGTATATTATTTATTCATATATTATTATAATATTTATTAATTAAATTAAAATATTTATTATTATAATTTTATTAATATAATATTATTTATAAATAAAATTATGCTTAAAAGTATTAGTAAATAGTTATACTCATAAATAGCTTTTTTTGAAAAATATCTTCCCTTTTTCAAATCTGTAACATAATTTTAAAAAAATGATTTTATTTTTCATTAACTAATAAGTCATTTTTTGTTAACTAATCAATTTCTTATTAAACAAATATCTAAAAATATAAAAATTATTTTTTAAAGATTATTTTTCGCGAAACAAACAAAACCTAAATTTAATTAGTTTTACTTGTGTAAAGTCGATGTCTTTTCTATATATTTATAACATATACTAAAATTACACAAGATAAATAATAATGAAAAATAATTGAATGTGGGAGAAGAAAAGAGAAATATAAGGAAACCATAATGATAATAAAATAAAATAGTTTCATATTATTTACATTTACTAATTTATTTTTTTATTTGAATTTAAATTTCTCTATTTTTTAACCAATAAAATATTGACTTAGTAATAAAGAGTACATCTTAAAATCTCAAGGTTTTAACTTCATGTCTCGTTATATGCAAGTTTGATTAAATTTTACAATGAATTTGTTTAATTATATTATAATTTGTTAATTTTTTTATTAAATAATTTTTTATATATGGATATAATATTTTATTATAATTGTAATTTGTATTTATAATTTTATAAAAAAATTCTCTTTCTTTTAATATTTATTTATAACTTATTTAAATTTATGATTAAATTCGCATTTGAACATTGTTGGACCTTTGGATAAAACATTAATGAAATAATGTTAAAATATCAACAATACCTTGATAAATTGATTTAGTTAATAATAATAAAATCTACAACAGACAATAAATAATATTAGCAAAATGAAAAATCAAAATTTAAGTGAAAAATCTTTTAAAATAGAGAAAAAAATCACGAAATAAATTTCAAAAAAATCCATAAATTGTAAGAATACAGTATATCTTAATCTTTTTGTCTAAAACTTAAGATTCACAACAACTGAAATAATATAAAAAATTCTCTCTTTAAAAATACACCTCCAAATCTCTTCTAAATTAGATAATAAAGTATTATAATTTTTTATAATTGAAATATACTTCAACCCCAACAATTCTTTTTTTATTATTATTTTATTTTATTCGATCCACATGCACCTTGAGGTTATCTTCAGTGACGCAGTCGATGCCAAAATTTTTTATTTCCTTCACATAGAAATGAAACAGCCAATGGCCACTTAATCAAAATTGGGGGCTCCAACTTTTGCAAACATTTAATTTAATGAATAAAAAAAGGCTGAATTTCCTGAAAAAAATTGAATTTGGGGAAATGGTGGGTGGGGATAAGAAGGTATCCCTATCCTGGAATTAAAAAAAAAAAGAATTTGGGGATGGTGGATGGGGTTAAGAATGTGTAGCCCCCGTGAGTTTGTTGGATATTTTAATTGATTAGATTACTTTTTTAGGTCATGTTTGATTTATAGAATTGAATGATAATTATCTTAATTAAATTTAATTTATATAAAAAAAATTATAAAGAAAAATAATTATTTTTTTAGTATAAGATAATTTAATTATTTTAAAGTAAAAAAGTTATTTTTAATTTGTGAGATTAAATTTTTATTTTTTATTATATCGTTAAAAATTATATCAATAATTTAAATTATATAAACTTTTAAAAAAATAATTTTGATTAATGAATAAATTATTTAATTTTAATATTTATATATATTAAATACAATATAAAATGATATTATTTAATTTAATCTTATTATAATATCATCTTATTTTATCTTATTATAATATTTTTGTACCAAACACATCTTTAGTGTTGAATATAAATTATTTTAATTTGTTATATTCATTATTTATTAATTTAATTAATAAATTATAAGATATTTTATTATTATTTTTTCTAATGAAAGAATGAGCCAATCAGTCTTAATACAATGTTGAGCACATATTAATCTCAACCAATAATTGTGAATACTGAGATCATTTCTCTAAGAAACTCTAATTCAACAATTATCCAACGTTAACAAGCTACTTAACATGTGGTGTTGCTAAACCATCTCTATTCAACACACCTATTAATGAAGATGGAGGTTGCCGAAGCCAACCCAATCCAGCCATGCTATCACCATTTTCGAATGCGTTGCCGCCCAGTCTGCCGCCTTATTGGCTTGTCTCCTAATCAAAACCAGCTTTTTTTCCTGTATTAGCTCTCATAGCTGCAAGACATCCTTTACCACAGGCCTCAACTTGCAATCCTGCCTACCCTTTGTTCTATCCATGTTATTAAACAAGATTTCAGAATCTGTTTCAACAACAACCCTATGATATTTCCTTTCAACTATTAGCTTAACTCCAGCTTTCAGAGCTAATCCTTCTGTTAACAGTGCAGAATCGGACTTTACTGTCTTTCCTATATCATCAATAAGCTCACCCTTATCATTTCTTATTACTACTCCTATCCCTGCTTTTCTTGTCCTATCATGCACCATCGCAGTTCATTTTCAACCAACCTGTGTCTGGATAATTCCATTTTTCTTGATAATCATTACCTCTTCCAATTCTATTTGCTTCTGAGACCTCCCTCACATCCTGATTTCTACAAACCTCAAAAACAGCATTTTTTGTTCTTAGAATAGCAAATTTAACTGCCAAGTCTTTCTTCCCTACTGTCTCATCGCACCTTGATTTATAGATATGGCCACTGCAGCTTTCATATACGCCCTCCCTTCTTTAATTTTATTTACTTTCTCTAAGGTTTCCCTAATCAAGCGTAAAGATATGGAATCTGGTCAAAATTTGATTATAAAATAATTTATTTATTTATATAAATAAATTTTAATATGTTTAAATTTATTTATTTAATTAAATTTTAAACTATTATTTATGATTATTTATTAAATTTAATAAATAAATATAAATTAAATTTATTCATATATTATTCGTCAAATATTTATTTCATTAACGCTCTTAATTGCTTTTAATGAGGTTATGTGCGGGCAGTAGGGTATAAGCTATCATTTATATTTGTTCAATTAATACATAATAATGTATCCTGCAGGGCAAAAATCAACCTTTAGGGTCGAAAGTATAGACAAATTTAAAATTTAGGATTTTATTCACCAATAATCCTTATATAAGATCTCTTTTTAATTTTCACCTGCTAAAGGGGAGTCCTATTGTGTAAATCTTTTGTTGAAAGCATTGTCCAGGGAATATATTATATCTGGCTGAAATATTTTGGCTAGTTAGTGGCATATTTTTTTTATGTACATTGTACTAATAGTACTTGCTTATAAATGACATCACCCCACTTTTGTGGCTTGATTTATTGTAGAAGTTGTAATCTTGCAAATATAGTTGTGTTTCAGATATCATTTTGGACATCAATAGAAGATTAAAAAATGAAGTATGGTACTATGGTATAATGGTTTGAAGATGGAAGCTCAGTGGCCCCATATTAAAATGGAACTGCATGGCAAATCTATTGAAGTCCAACCTGGTTTTCCTTCCGACGCTAATATTAAAAGGAACTACAATTGAACTATGCTCTGTCCACTATTTGGGTTGGTAATGGTAATCACTCGTGATAAATATTGTAGACACTCAATCTGTTCAGGGTCTATTTTTTAATTAGTTAAAAAAATTAAAATGAAAAAAATGGAATAGGGTGATTAAATTTGTAAAAAATTGGGTTAAAGAGTTTGAGGCAGATTGGAAGAAATTGAATAAGACTAAAGTTCAGATGGAGGACCATGGTGGAGAGTGACCATGGGACCAACCTTTAGATGGAGGTTGCGGATGATTTGTTCGATTTGGAGCAGAGATTTGCGCAGCCATATGATGTTGCCGATGATAGGGAAAGTGAAAGGGCCAGGGGGTAGAGTATGGGGAAGCTTTTTGGGAGAGGAGAAGAGGTTGAAGAAGGCTTTGAGAAGAAGAGAAATGGAGATTGTAAGAAGGATCAGAAACCAAGTTTCCATTGTTTGGGTGAAACTGTGACAAGAAAAACTTTAGTTTTCAGTTTATAGCGGTGTCTCATGTTTTCTTTCGACCACTATCCCAATTTTCAATGTTCACAATTATTTGCTTTTAAAATAATTTTGATTTTTATAAGATAAAGCGTATCCTGACTTGATTCTATATTTTATAAAACAAGGGTAGTCCAATGACATTAAGTCTTATCTGTTTTATTATATTCTCGAAATTTTATAAATCTTATAAAAAGATATAAAAAAATGTATAAATTTCAATTAGTTTTACTTGTGTAAAGTGGATGTCTTTTCATGTATTTATAACATATACTAAAATTACATAAGATAAATAATAATGAAAAATAATTGAATGTGGGAGAAGAAAATACAAATATAAGGAAACCATAATGATAATAAAATAAAATAGTTTGATATTGTTTATATTTATTAATTCATTTTTTATTTGAATTTAAATTTCTTTAATTTTTTAGTTAATAAAATTTTGATTTAATGATAAAGAGCATATTTTAGAATTTCAAAGTTTGAAATTTAAGTTTTACTGTTCTAATTTGTTGATTGATTTGTTTGTTTAATTATTTAATAATTTTTTATATGAATATAAAATTTATATAATTATAATTTGTACTTGTAATTTTATAAAAAAATTCTTTATCTTTTATTATACATTTATAACTTATTTATATTTAAAATTAAATTCTCATTTGAACATTGTTGGATCTTTGGACAAAATATTAGTGAAATAATGTGAAAATAATAACATCTAAATAACTCAGTTTAGTTAATAAAAATAAAATCCAAATCAGACAATAAATAATATTAACAAAAAATAAAAAATCAAAATTTATGTGAAAAACCTTCTAAATAGAAGAAAAAAATCATGAAACAAAATCAGAAAAATATCTACAATAAGAAATAAGCAAATTGAAAGAATACAATATATCTTTATCTTTTTGTCCCAAACTTAAATTTCACAATGGAAATAATGTAACAAAATTATCTCTTTAAATCTCTTCTAAATTAGATAATAAAGTATTATAATTCTTTATAATTGAAACATTCCCCCCAACATTTTTATTTTATTTTATTCGATCCACATGCAGCTTGCGGTTATCTTCAGTGACGCAGTCGATGCCAAAATTTTTTATTTCCTTCACATGGAAATGAAGCGGCCAATGACCATTTAATCAAAATTGGGGGCTCCATCTTTTACAAACATTTAATTAATGAATAAAAAAAAGGCTAAATTCAGATCCCCTATCCTCAAAAAAGAATTGAATTTGGGGAAATGATGGGTGGGGTTGGGAAGCTAGGCCTATCCTCTAATTAAAAAATGAATTTCGGGATGGTGGATGGTGGATGGTGGATGGTGGATGGTGGATGGTCGATGGTCGATGGTGTTAATAAGGTGTGGCCCCTGTGAGGACGTTGGATATTTTAATTGATTGGATTGCATTTAGTGTCGAATATAAATTATTTTAATTTTGTTATATTCATTATTTATTAATTTAATTAATAAATTGTAAGATATTTTATTAATTTTTTTTCTAATGAAAGAATGAGCCAAACAGTATCAGTCTCTGTTGAGCACATTTTAATCTCAACCGATATTTGTGAGGACTCAGATCTTTTCTCTAAATTCAACAATTATCCAATCTTAACAAGCTAATTAACATGTGGTGCTGCTAAATCATCTCTACTCAACACACCAATTAATGAAGATGGAGGTTGCCGAACCCAAGCCCAGTCCACCCATCCCCATTTTCGACTGCGTTGCCACCTAGTCTGCCGCCTTATTGGCTTGTCTTCTAATCAAAATGGCTTCATTTCCTTATATAAGATCTCTTTTTAATTTTCGCCTGCTAAGGGAGAGTCCTATTGTGTAAATCTTTTGTTGAAAGCATTCTGTCCACGAAATATATTATACCTGTTTGAAATATTTTGGCTAGTTACTGGCATTTTTTTTATGTACATTATACTAATAGTACTTGCTTATAAATGACATCACCCCACTTTTGTAGCTTGATTTATTGTAGAAGTTGAATAGTGTCATCTAGTTTGCATATTGACGCATATATATATATATATGAGAATTTAATCTTGCAATTATAGTTGTGTTTCAGATATCATTTAGGACATCAATAGAAGATTAAAAAATGAAGTATGGTACTATGGTATAATGGTATAATGGTTTGAAGATGGAAGCTCAGTGGCCCCATATTAAAATGGAACTGCATGGCAAATCTATTGAAGTCCAACCTGGCTTTCCATTCGACGCTAATATTAAAAGGAACTACAATTGAACCATGTTCTGTCCACTATTTGGGTTGGTAATGGTAATCATTCGTGATAAATAAAAATAAAATAATTATTAGTAGTAGTAGTGGTATTAGATAAATTACGTGATGTGACAAAAGGAAAAATACGCAACGCCGCCAAACTAAAAAGCATTGCTTTCCAGCTTCTAGTCTCCAGATCGTATAAGAGCCTTTCAGAAAGTGGCTAGTCTTACACACTTAACGTACCTACCTACCGTTAACATTCCATCCTGCGAAAGACAACGCCTCAGAGGATATTGCTGTTGTTTAATTTTTTCAAATAATATATAAAATTATAAATTTTTAAAATTTAATTTGAATTTGAATCAAATTTTTTTATAATTAAATATAATTTAAATCAAATTTTAAGTTTGATTTATTAATTTTTAATTTATTTTTAGATATTATTTTAATATAATATTTAATATTATCAAATAAATTTAAATATAAATAATTATTTTTATCTTATAAAATTTTAAAAATATATAAAAGTTAATAAAAATATATAATTCAATTTTTTTTTGTTATTTCTTACTTTTTAATTCAAACTTCAATTCAAACATAATATATATTTAATATCTTAATTTAATTTGAACCGAATAAAAAAAATCGAAATTGAACCAAATATTACAATTTATTAATAATTTTTTATTTTCTTAATTTTTTTCAACGTGAAATAAAATTATAAACGAATCAAATATGAATGAATGAACGTATATCTGTAATTTGTTCATTTATTTTTAAAAGTGTTCAGGCTCAATTTATGTTCAGTAAGAAAATTACTTTATTAGTTCGAGCTCGATTTGTTAAAATAATAAGATATTTACATTTAATTCGTATTTAGTTCAATTAAATTAAATGAACGCGTTCTTGGACATTAATAGATATGTTCACGACATATATAAACGAACATGTTTATAAATAATAAATAAATCATAATCAAATAAAGTTAAACAAACAAACCCCTAAATGAATATAGACGAATCCAAACAAACATAAGCGAATTTTAAAATATGATTAGGATAAAAATGTAATTTTATTAATACTATCATAAACAATAAATGAGTAATAAACAAATGTGTTTTAAATGAATTTTAAATGAATTTCCTCATGAACATAAACTCATCATAAACTCTTTGCATCCTCAACCCTACCCTCATTGCAAATTTCTAATACCCTTAAATTCCTATCAATAGCTTTAAGAAATAAATTTTGCATCTTAAAAAGGAAATAATATTTAAGTGCATGGAATGAACATTTCAATTATATTTATATTTACTACCAATCTCCTAACAATTAACTTCAAAATCAATAAATTTATTAATCATGATTATTTGAATTAATTCATATATTGTAATTTTTAATGGCTCTTCCAAGTCATTGGTAGAGCCATTAAATCTTATTAAGATCACGAGAGTTATGGTAATACTTGTTAAATTAAAAAACCCTAATTTAATCAAGCCAATAGAAGCATAATAAAATAATTAATCACTCACATTAAAAACCACAATTTAATGTAGTTCGGGTCAATTAACCTACATACACAAAATATAAACAAGATCTACTAGTTGTGAAAAATTACAAATACATCAAATCAAACACTCACAATTAATACCCATATACCCCTTCAATTTTCTAATTTTATAAAGTATTCTCAATTAAAAAATATATATACTCCTATACATCCATGCAGTATACCTATGTATACTATCTCATTCTCCTCTAATCCACTAAAAAATACACTCCCATAAAAGATGTTAATCTCCTTTAGCCCTATGAGATGTCTACCTAATAAAACCCTACAACTCTTTTACATTTTTTTTTTCATATATACCCTTGTAGAAACTCCATCTATTTATAACCATACTAACTTGTTTATCAAGAATCTTATTCCTTTTAGAATTATTATTTTACAAATCTTTTTATCTAGTAAGTAATATTTAACTAATTTTAAACAAATACCTTATAGGATTTGAGTCACTATTTTCAGTAATCTTTACTTTAACTCAAATTTCATTAAATCATTGATTTTCATATTAGACATGTTTGACTCCACTTCTAATAGAAGTCTCGTAACAAATTTCTCTATGTGTCTTCACACTTCATGCAAGTCAATCCTCAAAACATAAATTCAAACTCCTTTATTGAATTGAGTTCTTCTAAACTTGCCTCTTTCTATGTATCGAACTTTCAATTCTGATATCACTTGTTAAGATTATAACAATTATGATACCATATGTTAAGCTAAAAATCTCACTCAATTAAACATCCAAGTCAGCTAAAGCAAAATCAAACAATCAATCAATTACATAAAAGATAACAATAATTTAACATGGTTCACTCAACCGACTTATGTCTACAAATAAAAAATAAGAGCTACTAATTATAAAAAATTACAAATATATTTAATCAAACACTCACAATTAATATCCATAAACCCTCTCAATCTCTTTTACTCTTATGAAATATTCTCAACCAAAACAAATATATATCAATGTGCATCTATGCAACATATCTACGTGGACCATTCTATTTTCCTCTAGTCCACTAAAAAATGTATTCTTATAAAAGATGTTAATCTCCTATAGTTCTATAAGATGTTTACTCAATAAAATCCTACAACTCTCTTACTTTTTTTTTTATACATAATTTTGTTAAGACAACACTTATTTATAACCATATTAATTTGTTTATCAAGAATTTTTTTAGTGTTAAAATTCTTTTTTTGCAAATTTTCTTATCTATTAAGTAATATTTAGTCAATCTTAAACAAATCTCTTATAATATTTGAACCATTATTCATAACAAATTTTACCTTACGTCAAGTAAATTTATTTGAAAAATGACGTTTCAAAATTCGAATAATTTCCATCACAGGTAATCAATCAAATAACAATTTTGGATCAAAAGACTCTAAATAAATTGAGCTTTCAACGAGCTTTCGAACTTTGGTGTTATTTCATTCTTAAGCGCCATATTTTCTTGTGACATCGAAATTTTAAGTCATATGTTGGTTAGGATAGTACAATGAAATAATCAAAGAAAACAAAAAATCATGTTGTCTATTTTTAACAAAAACTTTGATATTTCACAAAGATCATTAAAAATTTCTTACTGACTACATCATGAATTTTAAATCAAATGAGCATCAAAGCAAATTTAGTTTAAATAGGCAGACAACAATTTGCCAAAAATTCAACACGTTGTAATTAATTTGTATAAGCATCCAGACAAAAGATCATAACCAAGGCTCATACGAACAGATGAATAAACTTATGCAATTTTATCATCTCAACTGAAAATGTTATCTTGGCCTTCTTTTCTTATATTTAAGTAGTAACAACATGGAAAAAAATCTAAAAAACAATTGTTACTCTCATTTTTTTTGCTTCATTGTAATCATTTTTGCCTTTTTTCCTAATCAAATAAGGTTTGAATGCTGCAACAACCAAATACAAGCTGTTAATGTAATATTATGTAATATTAATGTAATTATGTTATCAAATTTAATATTAAGGAATATAATACTATAATTAGAACAATATTTAAGATTTCGATCCAATTATGATATCGTATGACATAATTACATAATTATGATTTAATTCTCTCTTAACGAGAATTCTCTAAATATAACTAGGACATCTATGTAGAGATAAACTAGTGAATTCAGAATTATTCTCTTTTAAAATGAGCAAACATGAATTTAGATGGCATACACATACACTCCAAAAACCTTAACAATGGAAATCTAGCCCAAAAATACATGGAATAGAAAAAGCATATTTGAGCCCAATTATTGACATGTGAGAGAGAGATCTCATCATTTAAATTAATCGAGTTCAACTTTCGTAGTGTCATCAATGAAAGCAACAAAACTATTTAAAAAAATGGAAATAATGGTCCTGAGGTGTAGGGTTTACATGTTAGAAGTAAGAGTGTAAATGATACATTAGTACTCGTAAGTTACTCGGATTCGATTCGAATAAAACTCGAATTCGATTCAATTATTATTGAGTCGAACTCGAGCTCGAGTAACTCGACTTATCGATCGAGCTGAGTTCGAGTATTCTAATACTCGGTTCGAGTAGCTCGCGAGCCTAATTGAACTTTTATACTTAAATTTTTTTTATTATTTTAATTAATAAAATATCTCCAATTCGAGTTCGAGCTTGAGCACAAATAATTGAACTCTTGTCGAATATAAAAATCGAGCTTATTTTAACATATTAATCGAACTTTATCGAGCGAATTTGAGTAATTCAATTTTGATCATAAATCGAGTTCAAGCTAGAAAAATAAAATTTGATCGAGTTCAAGTCGAGTATCGAGCCTCGAGTTAAGAGCCGAGCTCGAGCTCGAACTTCTCACTGTATCAGCTCGACTTAGCTCGATTACACCCCCAGTGGGGGGCCGAAGATCACAACTTTCCACCAAGATGTCATGCAGAAGATTTTATAAAGGGATTTGAAAGTGTCCAAACAAAAGACTTCAAATGGAAGAACTAATAACTTTATGGTTGATTTAGTGCCTTCCTTTCTAAAATTGAACTTTCTATGTTTGATTTTTGACAATTAGAACGCTGCTAATAAATTTGTTACATTTTTATGTAATTTTATGCAAGTTTTATTCGTATTAGAATGTTCTGAGGCAACTACTCATTCAACAATGTATATTAAGTACTCACTCGAGTAGGATGATTGGATGATGAATTTTAATTTTACAATCATTGAAATTTTGATTTGAACTAGCTAGGGAGTAAAATTCAAATCTGGGTCATATAAGTTATATATGTCAATTTTAAACAAAATCTAATAACACAATATGAAATACATAATAAAAATTCAGTATTTAAAATTTTAACAAAAATCGTACATAAATTTAACAAAAATCAAAAAATTTATTTCGTATTTCATATGTTAACATAAATTGTAATACAATATATTTTACCCTTGTTAAACGTAAAATAGACAAATATAAACATATTAATTATCAAATCTAATCTAAATACATTTAAAGGAAACAATGGGAGGCTATAAGGTTCTATTTGTTTCACAGAAAATGACTTTTGAAAAATGATTTTAGAAAAATAATTTTTGTATTTTCAGGTATTTCTTTGATGAAAAATTGGTTGATTAACGTAAAATAATTTCCTGATTAATAGAAAATAAGATTATTTTTAAAAAAATTATCTTACGAATTAAAAAAATATTTTTTTGAAAAAAACTGTTTATAAATAGTACTATTTATCAAGAGCATAATTTTACTTACAAATAATATTAATAAAGAATATTATAATATATTAATAAACAATATAAAATAATAAATAATTTTATTTTAAGTATTTTTATATTAATATAATATTTTAATATTAAATATTATTATAAAATTATAATTTTTTTTATATTAATAATTTTCATAATAAATAATTTCAATATATTTTAATAATAAATTATTTTTAATATTTTAATAGTTATATTAATATTATTTTAAAAAATAAAATTTTCAGAAAATAACTAAATAACGAAAAATATTTTTTATTAACTCATTTAAACAATAAAAAAAATTTAATTCAAAAAATATGAATATTTTTTAAAAATTATTTTTTACGAAACATATAGAGCCTCAATATCTTTCATTACTCATAAAATAAATCCGTGTAAGATACAGACGACATTGGAAACAGGGAGCAAGGAGATGTCAAATTTTGAACCTCCCGTGCATGCATAAGCAAATTTAAGTAGTTTATGATAATGACGATGACGAGCCTTAGTAATTAATTTAATATGAAGAAAAGTTCAAAGACAACTCAGTAAAAGATAGGCTTTGCCACTGTTATCCAACGAAATTTGCATGACTGGAATGCAGGAAATGCCATAGAAATTTCAGGATACCTTGACAACAAAGCAGAATTGTTGGGAAAATGGCTTAAAATTCAGGCCGAAATTTTTTTCTCAGTGGGGACAATTGCCAAACAATAAAAAGAGAAGAATGAGAAGAAGAAAAGATATCAAGAACGATACAAAGATAGGGAGGTACTAAATGAGTGTTAGATAGAATTATAAACTGGTGAGGACTTTAAAGAATGTTTGGTTATTTAACACTTGTATTATCTAATTTTTATTATAATAAAAATAGTTAATCTTTGAATGACTTTTAAATTATAATGAATTATAATAAAATATTTAATGTGATAATCGTATAATAAAAATTTTTAATATGATATTTAAATTATAAAATTATAATATATTAATTAATATTTAAAAATTTATTTATTTATCACGTATTATCATTTGAAATTAATTATTTTAAAAATGGATATAACATTAATTAATAAATTTATATTTCATGAACTACATTAAAGATTTTCACTATAATTTAAAAACCATTCATCACATTAATCTAAATATAAATTTTTCGTCCCATTCATGGATGTAGATTTTATGCCAAACCACATAAATTTTTATATTTTTGTTAATTATTATTTTATCGTATTATTTCATCATTCATACCAAATTATTTTCTAAAGAAGTTACTTCTTGTCATATAAATCTTAGAAAACCAATTAATCACAATATTGCCATGACCCCAAAGCAAAAATGTCAACAACAAAAAAATTATAAGTATCGATTATTTTTTAGATCAATTGATTAAAATTGATAATTAAAATTACAAATTTGAAAAAATTTAAGCACATAATCCCTTTAATAATGTAAGATATCTAATATCGTAGGGAGATTTAAAGAGGGTGGGGGAAAAAAAGACTACCATAGGTTTTGTCAAACTTAAATAGAGGGAAAGCAATAAAGTGTATTGCCTATGCAGAAGTAACCGTCTAGGTTGGCTCATTTAACTATTAGTCGTTATCAGATGAATCGAATGAAGTCATCTACAAAATACTCAAAAAGTTTTATAGAGTAATTCATTTTGCACACAACATCAAAGGGAGTAAGGACGGTACCAAAAGCTAAAGTGATCAGTACATATATATAATATTTAATTTTAAAGTAGAAAGGCAAGACCTTACCTCTTCCTTGGTGAGATCTGGGCCATCAATGGAGTCCTCATCACTACTGTGAACTCCATCTTCTCCTCCAAGCTGATGTCATCTCCATCCATGGCTTTCCATTCAAATTTCCAAATCAAATTTGCCACAAAATATTCCAGATGAAGCAGAGCTAAACCAAGTCCAGGACAAATTCTTCTGCCAACTCCAAAAGGCATCATCTTAATCTCCCTGCTTCCTGTTAAATCGAACACTTCCCCACTACTATCATCACTTCTCAAGAACCTTTCAGGCTTAAATGCCATTGGATCCTCCCACACTTTTGGATCCCACCCCATATCTGCCACCATGAAATTGATAGATCCATTCTTGGGGACCAAAAATCCTCCCAGGACGGTGTCTTCTGTCACACAATGAGGCACCACAACGTGGGTTGGTGGATGCCTTCTTAGCCCTTCCAAAATCACTGCTTTCAAATATGGCATCTTTTGTAAATCGTCTTCTTTGATTTCTTCCTCGCCATCTCCCACAACTCCTTTGATTTCAAGCAACAATTTATCTTGAATATATGGGTATTTCACCAAATTTGCCATAACCCACTGCAAAGCCGTGGAGGTAGTATCCGTGCCAGCATTAAGAAACTCAGAGGCCAAACTCACAATTTCTCCTTCATCAAGTTTCCTTTTCTCCTCAGGTAATTCCAAATCCAACAAAGTATCAACATATGCCAAAACATAATCATCACTTTCCTTCTTGCTCAACCTCTCATCTTTAGCTTTCTTTCTTGCTCTTATCAGAGGAATCAAAGCATTTTCTCGATCCTTGCATAGCTGAAAAAATTGCTCCCACTGCTTACGAAGCAGAACCTTGGTCACTCTAGGCCAAAAGTTAAGTATATTGAATCTTCCAAAACTTAACATCACCCTTAGCTGAACAGCTTCGATCTCTTTGATTTGATCCTGACTAAGCTTGTCACCAAAACACATCAAAACCAGCAAACAAAACATAGCATATCGAAACTGAGCCAAAACCTGAACTGATTCTCCACTTTTAGCCTTTGATTCTAAACTATCAAAAAGAATTTCCAAAACCCATTTACGTGCATGAGAATACGACTTTACACGCGAGGGATGAAAGATTTCTGATGTCAGGTTCCGCCGCAAAAGCCGCCAGGTTGGGCCATAGGAGGCGGAGCTGATGGTATGTTGGTTGCTATTCATGATCTTGGTAGTAGGAAGAGATTTGGGGCGGTTTGAAAATAGTGAACCGTTTTGGATTAAAGCCTGGTGAGCAAGGGAACGATCGAAGATAAAGACGGAGGGACGAGGACCAAGGTGGAGAGTGACCATGGGACCAACCTTTAGATGGAGGTTGCGGACGATTTGTTCGATTTGGAGAAAAGATTTGCGGAGCCATAAGATGTTGCCGATGATGGGGAAAGTGAAAGGGCCAGGGGGTAGAGTATGGGGAAGCTTTTTGGGAGAGGAGAAGAGGTTGAAGAAGGCTTTGAGAAGAAGAGAAATGGAGATTGTGAGAAGGATCAGAAACCAAGTTTCCATTGTTTCGGTCAAGGTGTGACAAGAAAAACTTGAGTTCTCATTTTATAGCGGTATCTCCTGTTTTCTTTTGACCACTATCCCAATTTTCAATGTTCACAATTATTTTTGCTTTTTGTCACCAAAAAAGTTTTTTGCTTCTAAAATAATTTATATTTTTATAAGAGAAAGCCTATCCAGACTTGACTCTATATTTTATAAGATAAGGGTAGTCTAATGACATTAAATCTTGCATGTTTTATTATATTCCTGAATTTTTATAAATCTTATAAAAAGATATTAAAAAATTTATAAAAATTAATTAGTTTTACTTTTGTAAAGTGGATGTCTTTTCTATATATTTATAACATATACTAAAATTACATAAGATAAATACTAATGAAAAATAATTGAATGTGGGAGAAGAAAATAGAAATATAAGGAAACCATAATGATAATAAAATAAAATAGTTTGATATTATTTATATTTATTAATTTATTTTTTATTTGAATTTAAAATTCTTTAATTTTTTAGTTAATAAAATTTTGATTTAATGATAAAGAGCATATTTTAGAATTTCAAAGTCTGAAATTTAAGTTTTACTGTTCTAATTTGTTGATTGATTTGTTTGTTTAATTATTTAATAATTTTTTATGTGAATATAAAATTTATATAATTTGTATTTGTAATTTTATAAAAAAATTCTCTGTCTTTTATTATACATTTATAACTTATTTATATTTAAAATTAAATTCTCATTTGAACATTGTTAGATCTTTGGACAAAATATTAGTGAAATAATGTGAAAATAATAATACCTAGACAACTTGGTTTAATTAATAAAAATAAAATCTAAATCATACAATAAATAATATTAACAAAATAAAAAATTAAAATTTATGTGAAAAACCTTTTAAGATATAGAAAAAAAAAACATGCGACAAAATCTGAAAAATATCCACAATGAGAAATAAGCAAATTGAAAGAATACAATATACCTTTATATTTTTGTCCAAAACTTAAATTTCACAATTGAAATAATGTAACAAAATTATCTCTTTAAATCTCTTCTAAACTAGATAATAAAGTATTATAATTCTTTACAATTGAACCATACCCCCCAACATTTTTTTTTTTAATTTTATTCGATCCACATGCAGCTTGCGGTTATCTTCAGTGACGCAGTCGATGCCAAAATTTTTTATTTCCTTCACATGGAAATGAAGCGGCCAATGACCATTTAATCAAAATTGGGGGCCCCATCCTTTACAAACATTTAATTAATGAATAAAACAAAATAGGCTGAATTCAGATACCCTATCCTCAAAAAAGAATTGAATTTGGGAGGATGGTCGGTGGGGGTTGAGAAGCTAGCCCTATCCTCGAATTAAAAAATGAATTTGGGGATCGTGGTTGTTAAGAAGGTGGGGCCCCGATTGGATTGCATTTAGTGTCGAATATAAATTATTTTAATTTTGTTATATTCATTATTTATTAATTTAATTAACAAATTATGAGATATTTTTTTTTTTTTTTCTAATCAAAGAATGAGTCAATCAATCTCAATACTGGGATCTTTTCTCTAAGAAACACTAAATTCAACAATTATCCAACCTTGACAAGCTAATTAACATGTGGTGCTGCTAAACCATCTCTACTCAACACACCAATAAACGAAGATGGAGGTTGCCGACGCCAAACCCAATCCACCCATCACTATTTTCGAATGCCTGCCCACCCAGCCTGCTGCCTTTTTGGCTTGTTTTCTAATCAAAACCGGCTTCATTTCCTGTATTAGCTCCCATAGCTGCAAGACATCCTTTACCACAGGCCTCAAATTCCAATCCTGCCTATCCTTTGTTCTATCCAAGTTACTAAACAGGATTTCAGACTCTGTTTCGACAACCAACTTTTGATATTTCCTTTCAACTATTAGCTCAACTCCAGCTTTCAGAGCTAACCCTTCTGTTAACAGTGCAGAATCGGCTTTTACTGTCTTTCCTATTCCATCAATAAGCTCACTCTTATCATTCCTTATTACCACCCCCTATCCCTGCTTATCCTGTCCTTGCACAGCATGCACCATCACAGTTCATTTTTAACCAACCTGTTTCTAGATAACTTCATTTTTTTTTATAATCATTACCTCTTCCAATTCTATTTCCTCCTGAGACCACCCGCACCTCCTGATTTCTACGGACCTCAAAAATAGCATTTTTTGTTCTCAGAATAGCAAATTTAACTGACAAATCTTTCTTCCCTACTGTCACCTCGCACCTTGATTTCTAGATGTGGCCACTGCAGCTTTCATGTACTCCCTTCCTTCATTTTATTTACTATCTCAAATATTTTCATAAACCAACATAATTAAATAGAAATTGAGCCTATTCAATAACTAATCGTCAAATGTTTTATTTATTTACATACCGTAAATAAATTGAATATAAATAAATTTTATTATATTCATGACATGTATTAAATATTTAATTTAAAATTAATTAAAAGTAAATAAAAAAATTCAACTTAAATATAAAATTACATAAAATTAAATATTTATTAAATATAAAATTAATATCCTCCTATAAGTGTAAAAAAAGATGAAAAAAACTTATTATATGACAGATTTGGAAAGGATAGCAAAAAAAAAAAATTCTAACTCTAAACCATATTTAGCGTCTAATTTACATGATAAATTTAGAAATGACAACAAAAAAAAAAATGGACTCTAATACCGTATTAAGAATTCAACCTACTTGATAGATTTGGAAGTATAATAAAAGAAAATTTTGACTTTGATATTATATTAAGCATTCTACCTCGTGTTAAAGATTCAAATGTTATGGATCCAACTTAAAATTAATTGATAATAAGTTTAACATGAAAATAAGACTACAAAAAATCAAAGAATGAAAAAGTTCAATCTAAATATAAAACTATAAGAAATTAGATATTTATTAGATATGGGATCACATCATTTTAACATGTCCCAATCACATGTAAACGAAAATAAAAAAAAACTATCATGTGAGAGATTTGAAAATAGCAATAGAAAAAAATCTTGACTTTGATGCTATGTTAAGTATCTAACTTAAAATTAATTAACTATAAATGAAAAAGTTCAACTTGAATATAAAACTATAAAAAATTAGATATTAGATAACATCACATTAAGAATCAACCTAAAACAAATTGGCAATAAATTAAGAGGCTTAATCTAAATATAAGATTACAAGAAATCAAATAGTGAAGGGGTTTAACCTAAATATAAGATTATAAGAAATTATATATTTATTAGATATAGGATAACACTACCTTAACATGCCCTTATCATGTGTAAACGAAAATGAAAAAATCTATCACGTGAGAGATTTGAAATTGCAATAAATGAAAATCTTGGTTTTGATATTATATTAAATATCCAATTTAAAACAAATTGACTATAAGTGGAATGATCTAATTTGAATATAAGATTACAAAAAATTAAATATTTATTAGATATGAGATAACATCATTTTAACAATCTATTTATTTGATTAAATTTTAAAATATTTTTATGATCATTTATTAAATTTAATAAATAAATAAAATAGATAAAAATTGAATCTATTTATAAACTATTCTTCAATATATGATTCGTTCATACTCTTACTTGCTTGTAACGAGGTTAAATGTAGGCAGCAGGGTATAAACTATCATTTGGCTGTGGGGTTTCAATTATCGAAGAAAATTTGATATTGGCTCAATTAATACATAATGATGTATCTTGCAGGGCAAAATTCAACTTTTGGGGTCTAAAGTATGCACAAATTTAAAATTTAGGATTTTATTCACCAATAATCCTTATACAAGATCTCTACTTAATTTTCATTCACACATGTACGAACAATCTTGAAATTTGATAGTCATGAGTATTTAATTTTATTTAAATTATTATATTTGATAATTTATGTATTAATATATTTTTTATATTTAATACATGTAAAACATATAAATTATTGTATTAGATACGTTAAAAAATATTTTTTTTTCAATTTTATCAAATTTATATTTAATTTTTTTGTTAAAAATTATAAAAATAAAAATGTATCTTTTAAATTTTATCAAATTCATGTTTAAGCGTTTGTTAAAATTATAAAAACCATGTCGCTCGTGCCTATTTTATATAATATTTTCGTGTTTAAAATTATTAGATTGACAAATCACTGCTTCGGCTTTCCGCTTTAGGAAGACAACCTTTTCCCATTCTCAAATTACTTCGAATTTTGTTGGGTCGCCCACTTTTATCTATATCCCAAAAACCATTAATGAGGAACGCTTGGCTAGACGAGGACAAATTTTGGCTTGTCATCCTTGAGTGCTCCCATCCCTTTCATCTGTGCTTTGATAAAATCTTTAGGACAGTAACATGTCATTATGAGAAAATGCATTCTGCATAGACAAGCAATTGCAAGGATCATAACAATTCAAGCTTTCTATCTTCCAGGTCAACTACAATGAGGCAAGTTACTTTTGGGTGAAGTCACTAGAAACACAAAACAATTGCAAAATTTGCAGATAAGGATCGAGTTTGCAAATTATGGTAAGAGCAGAAGCTTCTTATTTTTATTCAGTAAATATTTTTTAGATCAATTTAAATAAATTTATTTTTAAAAGTACATTTACCTAAATAAAGCTTTATATTTACCAAATATCAATTGCTATTTGATACAATTAACAGTGGTGAGTGATATGTTGTTGTTAATAGAATGCTAAATTTTTAATTTCAATGATTGAATTTATTCCTTTATGAAAGAGATTTTGATTCTATTCATAAAATTATTTTAAAAGTAAACAGTCACCACTGTTCAAAGAGTATCCATGATGACCAAAGTTTCGGTAAAAGAGAAGGGTACAAACTGCCTGAAGTGAACTTGATCACACAGGATGCTAATGAAACACACCAAGGTAACGACTCACTATGAATGCAAGGGGCAAGGGCTACGGCGGACAAGATGAATGCCATTAGAGACAGAGTTGTGCTACCAGAATATTAAATGGCAGAATTTTGAAGAAAAAAAAAGACTTGTTCAATTCCCTTTATCTGCTGCTAATGGTGGACCTAGAGGAAAATGTCGCCAACTCCGAGCTTGTTTGGCCCGACTGAAGTTTCTATATGTCTACCAAATACATGGGAAAGCTACAAGCAATGGCAAAATTTTCATTTTTTTTTCTGTCATCTAATTTATATAATTCAAACCATTCAAAAATCGAAATTGAGAAAATACAAGGTATGTTGTTTCGGCTGTAAAACATCTTACTGTAGCAAGTATTTCTCAACAACTGTCCTACCAAACTTCTCCTGAATGTCTTGTGGAGTTTCAACCTGTAATTATGTAAAGACGACAGCAGTTATTGAGATGTTTAGGGTGTAAAAATGAAAAAAAATTAGACTACTTACAGCATTGAGGGCTTTGAAAAGAGCCTTGACGGTGTTGTGAGGATTCCTTGAGCCAACAACCTGAGAATCAAGCTGAGGTTAACAACAAGAAGCCGAATTCTAAAAGCCATTCTAGGTAGACCTAACGATTCTTACTTGTATCATGTAAAACATTAAAATTTTGAGTATTCATGTACTGTTTTATTGTTTTACACAAATATTGCATGTCACAATTCGT
Organism: Durio zibethinus; assembly: GCF_002303985.1. The sequence goes on along the minus strand of NW_019168492.1, from coordinate 3,276,290 downwards.
ATAGATACACAAAATACAAAATATATTTTTTGTTTTTATTAAACCAATTGTTTTTTTTTATAAAATTTTAAACTGTGTTATTTTTTGTTTTTTTTTATTCATATTATTTCCATTTCGTGTTCTCGTGTCGTGTTTTAAAAATGTAAAGTCTAATTGTAAGGAACCCTATCAGATAGATCTCTGTTACCTTTGATTTGATATTCTTGAAGCCGGCTAAATTCAAAATGGTTTGGACAGTTCTTCCAGCTTTCATACCTGTTGTAGTTGGTGCAGGCCAGAGATACACCTATCAAAGCATACATGTTCAAAGAGAGTGAATGCAGAGAAACTTGAGCAGCAACAAAAGTGAAGGGTTAACTCAAGGGGAAGACCCGAGAGTGAGATAAAAAGAAATGACAAAAGATAGTTATACACCTTAGTCTTCTTATATGCTGTTTGAATTGCATGGGCAATTGTATGCTCCTCATGTCGTTCGATATAGTGGAGATTCTGAAAGCATTTCTCATATGCCTGTTGGTAGGTTAAACAAGTCAGTAAATGTCATATAAATTCATCAAGCTTGTGAGTTGAAAAATCAATTAATGATATGCAATAACATACTCATGAGGGAAAGTATTGATAATATTATCATGCACCTCTCTTGATTTCGTTACTCCAGCCCGGACATCATAGAATCATACTAAGAAAATAGCCATATAAAAAACCAATAATAAGAAAAGCTGAAAAACCTCAAGATTAGCAAAACTAGGCCCCAAAAGACGGCATTAGACAAGAGCAAGTGAATCAGAACATGGTTTATTTAAAATTTAGCCATACGTCAAACTAAAATGTACAGCATTCAACCCAGCCATAACAAAACGTTTACATTATACAAGTTCCAGAGGCAGAAAATCTACTTATCATGTGGAACTTACAATTTTGTTGTATATAAAATCGAGAACATGGATATAATAAAAGACAAATACAGATAGACCAAACTCAAAAAATCCAAAAAATAGAATTCAGACAATGGGTTCTTTGTTTAAATTATTTTCTTTTATGTTGGGGTGGGGTGGAGGGTTATTTTATTAGTTAAAAACTCCAACATTGCAACTTCTAATATAAATTGTAATTTTTACATCAGGACTAACAGGTATCAAATTTTCATATGCTTTAACCTTATTCCCACTTTCATCCCTATCTTGTACAAGAAGGTTGTGTCCTACCACTCATGGCATGTTAAAAACAGCATCCAAAGGTGTCGGAAGTAAAACTGGATGCTATGCCATAATTTACATTATTAAAAAAAGGTTAATATCATGAATGACTCTTAAATTATAGTGAAATGTTCAATGTGGTACTTGAACTATGAATTTGTTGACTGATGTGGTATTCACCTAACATGGCTAGCTTCAAATGATAACATATGGCAAAAAACAACCCTCCAAGTACCATATTAGTCAACAGATTCATAGTTTAGGTATCACATTAGAGATTTTTAAAGTTCAGGTACCTCATTGAACATTTTATTATAGTTTGAGGGCTATTCATGACATTAACCATTAAAAAAGATCTACACTCGCATCTGGTTAAGAATGTAAAACATGTCTGTCTGAATAGACTGGATTTACCAGCCACCTAATAGAAGTTAAATAACTAATTCACCTATCCATGATCCAGTGCAAAATTATTCAACAATATATGAAGAAAAGCAAAAATAAGTTACCTTCTGAAGTGCAATAGGGACTGCTGGGCCTTTGGCTTTTGCATAGCCAACAACACCATGATAGTTTCCACAAGCTAACAGAGCAGTGTACTTGACCACTTGCCCTCCCTGGACAATATCAAATTCAAAAGAATTATATAGAAATCACTCTAAGAACAAATCAAAATTAGATGGCATGAGATTACCTTTGTTACTTTACAAGTTCGATTTACATCTATCAACTTTACATCAAAGCCCTGCCATTATTCAATAAAAGCGGAGTTAATTGTAAATATAACATGAAACTGTTTGAAAAACAAAAACTTTCCACGGAGACAACAGCATGCACTTGAAATTTTAAAAGTCGGTGAGAATTTTCTAGCAATTGATAGTCAAAAGCACATATTATAGTGGTTAATCAAGATTGAAGCTGAAAACTTTTTTATTTGACTGCCTATGACACTTAGTTCTTCAAACTTAAACGACAAGAGCTGCAAGCTGCAAATCTTATATCACATCCATCACGTCCACTACATGACATTCAGGCTAATTAATTATATAGCTTAATACACCATTGCATATCTCCTCAGCCTCCATGTTCTCAGAAAAATTACATCCAAAATTAGAGTATAGGCTTCTTAACATGAAAAATGTAATTGCCGCTAATGGACTGCATATCCAATGACATTTCCCCAAAAAGTAGATTTATGCAATAAAATGATATATTGTCAATGGACTACATCGTAATTCCAAATGAAATGTTATATCATAGAATTTTTTCTTTTGATACCTCTGAGCACAGAAAGGGCAACAACAGTTTAGGCAATGAATTTCTAAACAAAACTCCTCATGTACCGCATGATCAAGTTCAATTATAGCTATTGACAAGGCGGCTTAACACATGGCTCAAACACAAAACAAACACATTGTGACCTTCAAATTCAAATTTCAAAGGAATAGATAAGTTCACTACATAGCCATCCGGGAATACCGAACAAGTATGCTGGCAACTATATAGCACATTACAAATTCTTTTATACAGACATCTCATGTTCCTCACATGAAGGAAATGAAATTTTTTCTACTTAACTCCTGAATGAACAATGAATATGTGCACTTATATAAACCAGAATATGAAGAAGAATAAAACTTCAGCTAAGGAAATTTGTTAGCATTCTTTAAATGATATAACACATTTCATTCTTGGAACAAAATGAAAAAAGGAAGTGAAAAAGGAGAACTAAAACCATCAGAGCATGCTCACTGAAGGCATGCATATAATAGAATATATTTAAGAAAATGAAGAATAACATTAGCTTAGCTTCTTTCCCTGAAGTCATGAATTACTATTTCAAAAATAACTAAACTGTTTTGAAGCAACATAAATGAAGGAGGATCTTGTATGCACTTACCTTTCTGTAAAGCGGTCTTCTTTTCTTCTCTGTCAAAGCATTTCTTTCCTCTGCAAGATCTCTGATCTCCTCCTCTAGCAGCTTTCCCTTCTTCCCGAATGTATGATCCAACTCTGCCAGCCTCTCTTCGAGTTTCTTGTCAATGACATTGAGCTTCTCCAATAGTATATCATCCTTCTCTTTCATGTCATCAAATACTTCATCATCATCATCTCCATGTATCATTTGCTTCTCCTTCTCAAATCCAGCATTCTCCACAAGATCAACAGAAGAATTGATTTGTTCATGCTGAATAACTCCATAATTAGCAGGATTGTTGGGATCATAGGCCTCCTTCCACTCAACCAGCCTCATTGCCCTATTCAATTTTTGTTGAAGAATAAATTTCTCCTCATCTTCTGCAACCTTAAGTCGATTCATCAAGTCACCAATGACCCTATATTCAGCACGAAGTTTAAAATGCTTGTCCTCGAATTTGTCAATTTTATTCATCCATTTAAAACAATCATCGAGTGTCTCTGTCAAGTGTGAAAATGTAACTGGTAATCAATAGACTAATTAATGAAATTTCATAAATATCATATATAAAGATGTTACTAAATACTTTAAACAAATTTTTAATGTATTACATTGTTATTATACTCATTATCACTAATTATACAAAAGCATCTTTATTTCAGAATTTATGTACTTCATGAAAGTACCAAATGTGTCTGAGTTCGTTTGAAAGTTTTCAACGAATCGATCAAAGCAAACAATACAATAATCAATTTGTCTTATTGCTGAACAAATTTGACAAAGAAGAATGATTGGTTTTGACCATAGTTGCAACCTCCTTTTTTCCCAAGGAAAACTGAAGTTCAAATTCTTTATTTTAGCAACCTAATAACGATCCCAACCCTCTAACACTCAACTATACAAGCCTAAAGCCATAAGATTAACATTTCTTAGCGTGCATGCATGTATGTTATGAGATCATTTCACCTACAATTCTCTTTACTACAATACTAAAATTAGCCAATCACAATCCAGAACTGATCCACTACTTAAAAGTGTGGGCTCTACATAATTTTGTTATGGACCTTACATGAATTATAATTGGTAAATTGCACTACAGTAATTGTAGGTGATATGCTTTGGTATTTTATATGCATTCTACACTATATGCACACATCTAATGTATATCATTACCACTTCTAATTAAGCAAAACAATAACAAAAAGAAGATTTCTTCGCTTACCAGCCTCGGCGAAGTTCTTTAGCAACTCCTCATGCCTCTTAAGCTTCTTCTGAAGTTCCTCTACTCTCTTCTCCTTTGCCTCTGCAGCAAACCACTCATCATCTTCTTCACTATCTGAATCCGTTGGCTCCTCATAAAGGTCTAAATCAGGAGTATCCTTCAATTTCTCCTTCTCAAGCTTCTCTATCAATGGCATTACACCCATGTAATCTTCTTGATCCTCTTCATCAATATCCTTTGCATCCAAACCTTTTGTCTTCCTATCGTCTCTTTCTCTCTGCTTCTCACGCTCTACTTCAGCAAGAAGATCCTCAACAGCTCTCGATGAGAAGGCTGTGGAGAAACGGCATTTTTGTGAAGAAAGTGAGGATTTTGGTGTTTGGTAGGTGGTAAAATGAGAAAAAGTTGAGATTTTCCGAGAAAATGAGAAGTGAGATTTAGTGGGGGTTTTAGGGGTATCATTGGGGATGGAAGTATCTGAGAAATGGGTATTAGGCAAAATGTGAAAGCCGGGTGTTTGGGTGGTGAGAACACGTGGGAAAGTTGAGATTTTCGGGGACAATAAAGGCAGTCTTTGGCTTAGGAGCCTAGACCATGAAGATGCTTGTGATTTAGTTGACATTGTTTTTCTATTGGCTTGTCATCTGAGAAATGAAGAACAAAATTAACTTAAGAGATCGGGAAGAGAAAAACGAATTGATTTTTCGGTGAAACTTACACCGGCGAGTGACAGCCGACGGCGAAGCACAGTGGCCGGCGAATTTGGGAGAGAGAGCGAGAAGTGTAGAAGAGCGAAAGAAATAGAAGAAAATGAAGGAATTTTTTTAGTTTTCATAGCCCTAAACGGTGCGTTTAAGTGATCATATATTTTTTTTCTCTGTTGGCAATTCTGACTCTTTTCAACGTGCGAAACGATGACGTATTACATAAGTATTGACAACTCGACATCGAACAGAACTCGTCGAGTAGCAGACTTTGTAGAAACTCTGTTCAATTGTTCTTTGTCTGCTCAGTCTGAGTTCCGAAATCCTAAGAAACCACTTCAACACAACAACGCTAAACCAAAGCCCCATTTTGTTTTTTCACTTAAAAAGCAAATCCAAAAGTTTTAGCTATGATAAAATATTTCACCGCCCATAAAAAATCTCTCTTTCCCTTCCGTTTTCTATCAAGATCCTCCACTTTCTCATCATCCAACCACCCTTCACTCCTTAAACTCTCCAAAACCCCACCACCCTTTTTTTCAAAAACCTTTTCCAATCCAATAATCCGGTCATCCAAGTCCCATCTTTACGCCTCACTTTTCTGCACTCTTATCCACTTATACTTAACCTGTGGAAGATTTTCCCATGCCAAGGAGACATTTTTTGACATGAGGAAACATGGTTTTATTCCTGTTTTGTCCCAATGGAATCAGCTTATTTACAGTTTCAATGCCTTTGGCTTGGTTTCCGAGGTAATGCTACTTTACTCTGAGATGATAGCTTGTGGGGTTTTGCCTAATGTTTTCACTATAAATGTTTTGCTTCATTCTTTTGCCAAAGTTGGTAATTTGAGCTTTGCCTTGGAATTTCTTAGAAGTGTTGATAACAACAATAATGTTGATACTGTTACTTATAATACTTTGATTTGGGGTTTTTGTGAGCAAGGTTTGGCTTTTCAAGGCTTTGGCTTTCTGTCCGAAATGTTCAAAAAGGGTATAAATTTTGATACTTTTTCATGTAATATAGTTGTAAAGGGATTTTGTAGAATTGGGTTGGTTAAATATGGAGAGTGGGTTAGGGATAATTTGGTGAATGGTGGGATTTCTAAGGATGTTATAGGGTTTAACATATTGATTGATGGGTATTGTAAGAGTGGAGATATGAATTATGCTGTTGAATTAATGGATAGGATGAGAAGAGAAGGTTTAGTGCCTGATATCATTAGTTATAATTCTTTGATAAATGGATTTTGCAAAAAGGGTGATTTTGTTAAGGCTAAAAGTTTAATCGATGAGGTTTTGAGGTCTAGTAGGAAAAAGGATTTTAAGATTTTGGGTGGTAATGATCATCAAAATGAGGGTGATAACAGTGTGATGTTGGAACCAAACCTTATTACGCACACTACACTAATAAGTGCCTACTGTAAGCGAGAAGCGCTTGAGGAAGCACTTTCTTTGTATGAAGAAATGGTTGTAAAGGGGATTTTCCCTGATGCCGTTCCTTATAATTCAATCATAAATGGCCTCTGCAAGCATGGAAAGTTAACTGAAGCAAAAGTGCTATTGAGGGAGATGGAAAAGATGGGTGTGGATGCTAACCATGTCTCTTATGCTACTCTTATGGACTCATTCTTTAAAGCAGGGAATTCCATGGATGCTTTTGCCCTTCAAAGTCTGATGGTTGTTCGTGGAATTGCCTTTGATGTTGTTGTGTACACTATACTGATGGATGGGCTTTTTAAGGTTGGAAAACCTAAAGAGGCAGAAAACATGTTTATTAATCTTTTACAACACAAATTGGTGCCTAATTTGACCACCTATTCAGCATTGATTGATGGCCGCTGCAAGTTGGGAGACATAAATGGTGCAGAATCTGCATTGGAAGAAATGAAGGAAAAAAATGTTGTTCCTAATGTTGTGACTTATTCTTCTATCATAAACAGCTACATCAGGAAAGGAATGCTTGATGAAGCTGTTAACATTATGAGGAAGATGGTGGGTGAAAGTATCTTGCCAAATGTATTTATTTATGCTGCATTAATAGATGGATATTTCAAGGCAGGTAAAGACATAATTGCTCTTGACCTCTATGATGAAATGAAACTGGTAGGATTAAAGGAAAACAATTTTATACTTGATGCTTTTGTTAACAACTTGAAAAGATCTGGAAGGGTGGGGGAAGCTGAGGGATTAGTTAAAGATATGACGTCTAGGGGCTTGTCACTTGACCAAGTAAACTATACATCTTTGATGGATGGCTTTTTCAAAGAGGGAAAGGAGTCAGCTGCTCTTTCCTTGGCCCAGGAAATGATTCAGAAAAATATACCATTTGATGTTGTTGCATACAATGTCTTAATTAATGGTCTTTTGAGGCTTGGAAAATATGAGGCACAATCTGTTTATGCTAGAATGAGAGAGTTGGGTTTGGCTCCAGACCTGATTACATGCAATACCATGATTAATGCATACTGCAAAGAGGGTAAGTTTGAATATGCATTAAACCTCTGGGATGACATGAAGAGTTGTGGGTTAATGCCAAATTCCATAACTTGTAACATTCTGATGAGAGGTCTTTGTAAAGCTGGTGAAATTCAAAAAGCTCTGAATGTTTTGAATGAGATGCTGATTTTAGGCTTTTCACCTACTACTGCAATTCACAGATTTCTGCTTGATGCATCCTCAAGGAATGGAAGGGCTGATGCCATTTTGTTAATGCATGAACGTCTGGTTTCCATGGGTCTTAAACTTAATCAGGCAGTTTTCAACACTCTCATAACTGTCTTATGCAGACTGGGGATGACCAGCAAAGCCATTTCAGTTTTAGAAGATATGACAGGAAGAGGCTTTTCAGCTGATACGATAACTTACAACGCCCTTATACATGGATATTGCTTAGGCAGCCATGTAGAGAAGGGTTTTGCTACATATTCTCAGATGTTAAGGGAAGGAGTTCCACCAAACCTTGTAACTTACAATCTTCTTTTGAGAGGTCTCTCGAGTGCTGGTTTAATGGAAGAAGCAGATGAATTGTTTAGCAAAATGAAAGAAAAAGGCTTGAACCCTAATGCTTCAACATATGATACATTGATATCTGGCCATGGTAAGATTGGAAATAAAAAGGAATCTATAAAAGTTTATTGTGAAATGATTACCAAAGGATTTGTTCCCAGAACTAGCACCTACAATGTGCTTATCAATGGTTTTGCTAAAGTAGGAAAAATGGCCCAAGCTAGAGAGCTTCTCAAGGAGATGCAATTGAGGGGAGCATTGCCTAATTCTTCAACTTATGACACACTAATCTCTGGTTGGTGTAACCTCTCTGACCGACCAGAGCTGGACAGGGCATCAAAAATGTCATGCCTAGTTGAGGTGAAAAATTTACTTTTGGAAATGAATGATAAACAGTTTACACCATGTGAAAGTACTCTTTCAGATGTCAATTCTACCTTTGCAAAAGAAGGAAAGAAGTTCAAGGCTCAGAATGTTTGGAAGGGACTATACAAGAGAAAGAACACATAAGGAATAAGCTAAGTACAAAAACAGGGGATTCCCTCGACTTGGATAGCCAACCTTCCTGATCTTCCTCGGGTCCTCCTTCAGAAACCCAGCTTCAGTTCTTTGTGCATGGTATGCTCTTACTACATTGCTATTAGCATACGGATGTCTTGTTGCTGCTTCCATTTCTGATAAGTAGTGATGCTGGCAATGAAAACTATTCGCAGTTTTTAGCACTTTGAATCTTATGCATGTTGACTGTAAGAAAGGTTTAATAAAAGTCATGCCTGCATTTTATTTAATCAATTTTCTTTTGCTTTGTAATCTTTGAAATTTGATTGGCAATTTGCCAGCGTCATGTTTGGACTATCTCGGTTAATCACTGACATGTTAGGCCTTTCTACAGTCATTACGATACATGGTGATTGTCGTGGGTTTCATTTATGGACTTTTTATCTGCCATTCTTAGTCCAACAGAGTCGGTATGTACATTTTAGGTTCTTTCTTTTATTTTCACATTATAGGCATGCATTTTCTTTAATCTTTTCCCTCTTTATATCTTCTTATGATAAAGAACATGAAAAGTGGAAATAACCCATCGATTTCCATTTGAACAGATTTCTTGATCTTTGAGCGGCAATAATTTTCCATTGTCATGTATTGGCGGTTGGATTCAGCTTCAGGAAATTTGTTTTTAGAGGCAAGAGTTCCATGGTTGATATTTTATAATGCAATTCGTACATCTTTTAGTCAGTCATTCGTCGTTTCATAATAGCCTATTAATATATTGTATTGTACGATACTTTGCAGAACTGCACCAAACCTCATTAATCAGTATGCACTCAATTTGTGGCATGTATGTCTATCTTGTATTGCTGGACAAGATCCAGGGAATTGCTTTTCCACCAGTAATGAAGTTTCTAGGCTGATTCGGAAATAACATTGGAACATAGTCATTGCATGGGAAAGCATTTGTGATATTTCAATGTATAGAGCTTGATTTGCTAAGAGCTAGTTATAGAGGTTATAAATGCTTTTTCTGATTGTGGAAGAAGACTTGCTGAGACATGGGGCTCAAAGCTTTTCAGTTGTATCCATCTTTTCAACTTTCAGTCAGGAAAGAAAGACTTCATAGCTTGGTTACCGCACTTCGCTGTTGTTGTTGGAGAAAACATTTTGTTCAGGTGACAATCTGATGACCTTGGTAACTCTGATGTATAACCTTTGATTGATGTTGCTTTAGTGCAATTATTAATAGTGATTTTATCATTAAGCATTTCTCCTTGTGCTGTCTAGCCCTTAAAGTGGATTTCATGAAACTGTAACATCTCTCATCACTGAAAGATGCATACATGTTTCCTTCTCTTAGCATTGTCATGAAGCAACTTTGAGACTATACAGAGGTTTCAAGTCTTATAATGTTGAGTTATGTTTCTTTATTTGCTTTGAACTTTGCATTTTCTCTTATAGTCATTTTCCCTCTGTTAAAGATACCAAACAAAATAAAAGGACAAACAAGCATGAAAGTATTGTAGGGAACAAAGGCAATTGAACAACTTTTAATTTTAGTGTTCAGAGTTCAAATTATGAGTCTCAAGTATTAAAAAAAAATAAAAAATTGTTGAACAAAACTTCCATTTTTCCAACTCACCCAGCCAGGCACATCATATACAAAGAAACTATATGTTAAAGATCCCAAAATTCTTTGCAAGTCATAGTACAGACAAATCATTATCATTCAAAGGAAAATGTATTGCAGTGTCCAAATAACTATACTAGCCTCACTCCCCAACCCAACCCTAAAAATAAAGAAAAGAAACATCCTAGTGTACATTTATGGAAATGCTATTACATCAAAAGAGTATGGTTTACACACCTGAGTAAATACAGTTCAATACTGGAAACGAGTTATTTGAAGTCAGGATAAGCATTTAAAATCCTAGCAATCACAGGTGTAATCATTTATAATATCAGACTATGAATAAAGCAATATCACATTATTGGAGGATTGACATGATTCTGAAATCGAAAACTAATAAAAAGCGGTACAAACATAAAAATTAAAAATATTAAATATGAAGACCAGCCACTTTAGAAGTTAAAAAGCACCTTGATGTTCACTGGGTAATTATCTCCATTGAACAAAACGAATGCTATGGTGCGATTGGAGCTCTTTTTTGGGCCCAATCACAACTTACCAAAGCCCCGTCTAAATTACCTAAATAGTGTATGCCAAGAAGAGAGTTGATCAAAACCGTGTGAAAACCAATCTCCAAAATATGCGACTATCGCTACAGAAAACAACAATCTAGAGAATAATGGAACAAGATCCTTACAAGTATCTCGACTGCCTAGCATGGTTATGGTTATGACATCTCAAAATGACATGAAGGAAAATTGTAATTCATAATAGAGAACGATTTTGACAGGAATTTTTCCTCCTACAAAAAAATTATAGCACAAAAAAGTATGAGAAAAGATTAATTAGTTCAGCAAGAACATTATAACGCCCCAAAGCAAGCAGTAATTGGAATCAGGCTGTTTATTATCTGCCATCACTCTGCAATATACCTCACGCCAACCATTTTCCAGTCCAAGTTTGTATAATTGGACAGCAGTTCCTGATAACATGAACTGTCATATCATCCATCCTTATTCAATTCCAGTACTAATTACATATGATCATTCCAGCTATGTTTGCAAATAAAATCATTGGAAATTAGGAACATGCACTACTATCGATTTGGTAAACTCTTTAGTTGGCAGACTGTGGCCACAATATTGACCACATAATTGGAATCTCAGCAAAGAATATTTCATGCTCAAGATCATGCAAATCACTTTTGTGCCATTCCAACTCATGGCTTTGTCACAACTGGCTTCACCTTATGATCCAAAAACCAACTCTTTCAAAGTTCTTATCGGTGAGTCATATCCACATACAACAGTGTTTCTCCATAGAGCCATTCCTGTTGATGGGGGAAAATTAATTAGATGCATAAAAATTGTAAGGTAAAAAACAGATTAAATTTGTTTTCCCTTCTCCATCTCTATATCTCTAGTCGGTAAGAGTTAGGGCATAGGATAGTGTAATCTTAGTTAGATGGGATGGAGAGAAAACCTAGCCATGAAATCAAACCAACTGTTGCTGCAAAGAAGAATTCTCGGCTGATAGAGTTGAAACTGGAATAAAAAAAACAAAAAAAAAAAAAGCCAATTGAGACACTTCATGATAAAAAATGCAGCAGGGAATAAAAGAGTGTTGCCCAAGTATAAGCATGCACATAATAAATCAGATATTCCTTACAAGTATAAGCATACAATATTCCCATAACCATAAAAGAGTGTTGCCCAAGTAGAACCAGTGAACCTGCAAAGAGCATTGCCCATGTAAGGACAATTAATGTAATGAAAAAAATGAGCACAAAATCAACCCAAAGAAGGATAAAAATCAGAAATAAAAAACTGTTGACTTTGAAGTCACTTATAATTCACTCTGGTTAGTTTTTTACAATAATATTTTCTGGTTTCACCGTTGTGTGCATGTGGTCGGAATCATTTATACAAATAAGTTAATAAAATTGAAAGAATGCATTACCACATAAAATCACGAATGAATAGAGCACGTGGAATCATAAGTCCATTTCCAATCATAGCAAGCAACATTGAAAAAGCTGATAGGCCTTTAATATTATCAGGATTCAAGAAATTTGTCCACTGAAAAGAAAGCACAAATCTTAGTCAGATATGCATGTATTAACCAATTTTGCTTGATATCTTCAGAGCCTTAGATATATAAGTTCAAACAAGGATTACCATTTGTGAAACAGGCATCCACATAAAAAGAAGTGTTGCTGTCCATCCAGAAATAGCTCCAACGAATTTGACACCTTTCGCTGAAAGTTTGCCCATATGTGCCTGCAAATCTTGGCAAGTGCAAATTTAAAACAGTGCAATTGTACTGCCTATTTTCTAATTATTCATTTGTAGAAAACAAAGGCAAGAAGTTCCCAAAGTAAGAGGGTTTTACAATACATAGATGGAACTATGAGTCTTATTGCTCACCAATCATTCATGATAAATGAAAAAAGTTTAATCAATTAAAATGTAACAATATCATAGAGCAGCATATAGATCTTACCATAGTTACAGCTGCCATAGCAAGAACAAAAGCTATTGCCCCTGGCAAGATGCTATTAGGTATATATGGGACGAATGTGGACCACATTATCTGTACTCAAATTGGTTAAAGAAAAGGTTCTCGTCTTGAATAAATAAACCAATGTTAAATTTCCAAATATAAATAGATTTTGTTGATATGTAAATACATAGTTTGTGTGCATCAGAATTTTTAAGTGTGTGCATAAAACAGGGGACTAAGAGCTTACCTGGGGAAGCACTGAAAGTCCACCAACAGTAATAAAATCTTCCCAAAATTGCCAGATTGTCACGTTGAGCATACCATGGTAGTTTAAAAAATTTAAAATGAGTCCAGCACCCACAACAGCAGAAGTGGCCACAAAGTAAGGTAGCGGCATAGCTTCTGCCATTGCGAGCTGCGTAATCACCACATATATCGATACCACTCCTAGTGTTTGCACCACAACTGCCTCCATTTCCCTTTTCTTGGCAAAGTAAGAAAGCAGTGAAAGGTTTCCAAGCAAACCAGTGAACATTCCCTGCATGTACAACACTCCCTTTCTTAGGTTCCTAAAATGACATCTTCATTTGGCTCCTTGAAAAAATTCAAGAAAGAAAATAGAACAAAATTTAAGATTATAAAAGTTCCATAAAATAGAGGTCATAATCACTGCTCAGCAGAGACTTAATAGGATCATCAAATAATGACTGTTCTTGTAATGAGTCCACAAAAACAAATTACACCTTCAACTGTTAGATATTCTATAAGAAGACTCAAAGCCACAAAAATTATGCTAAGCCCTTGTCACAAGTAGACGTTTGTGTACCATGTTTTCAGCTGACTAAATTCGAGGAAACCCATATAAATTACTGCACAACAAACTTACAACTCAGTGTCTATTTTCTATTTACCGATATATTGTTTGCCCCCACAATAAGCAGATGATGTCAAATTCACTGTTTCATCACTTTGTCTATGGCCTAGTGTGGATATTTTCCAAAGCAAAAAGGCAAGCAGATTTAGCATATTGCCCTCACTACAATTGATAAAAGGCCAGAAGCCCTCTCAAATTATTCATTTTATCTTTAAACCTTAAATTTTGGCTTCAAGATATCAGCAAAAAGGTTTAAAAAACAACAATTAAGAAACAAAAACATAAAATGTTAAGTAACCAAAAGAAATCTAACTCAAATTCTAATTACCATCCATGGTACTGCCAAAAGGGCAGTCTTATTCCCTGCCAGAAGATTGCGTGCATTGAGGATGATCTGAGGCAATTGAAGCAATAAAAATGGTATATTTGCCGCCCCAGAAAACTTTGCTGTCAATGAATCCCATTCCTCATAGCTCTTTGTACTCTTAAAATTCACTGAATCCTTTCAAATTTCACAACAAACACAAAGAATCATTAATGAACATTTTAACACAACTTACACAAATTTCTACTAAACCAATTCAGATCTATTAAGCCAAATTTTAAATCCCAAATCCCATCCTTTTCTTTCGTCAGATTTTCCTAAACCTAAATTCCATGAAATTGTCAACAATCCACCGCATCATTAAAAAATATAGGGCCTTTGATGGACTGTGTTTTTTTTTTTTTTGTTTTTTCCTAAAAAACTGAGGAAAGATCAAATAAAATAAACTAAAAAAATAAACTTAAAAATTGAAATACCCCTTTTGAATTAATCTGTCATTTATAAAAAATAAAAATAAAAATCTATGGCTTCATTTTAATGCCTTGTTTGGTTGCTCAAAATTCAGTTATTAAAAAAACAAAAAATTAAATAAAAAAAATTGAAGCAAAGTAATAAAAAAATTAGATAATTTGATTCCCTCGTATAAAACTACACTAACAAAAATTAAAATCAATAAAAAATACTCCATTTCACATTTTCCAGCAGGCAAACAGAGCCTTATTTTCAAATAACTGTCAATAACTGCCACTGTTTTCGATTTTTAAAAAAATAAAAGAATTTTAGAAGAGCTCGTTTTCTACCTTGTGAAGTGGCTGAGGAACGTCCGATTCAAGAGCACGAATCGGGCCAACTCGGTGGTGGAGCGAGAGGAACGAGTACTGACTCAGGGCCAACACATTCAACTTATTCCCATTCAGTTTCAAAGAGAAGGACTGGGATGGCAACAAACGTGAAGGGAAACGGCAGTTTCGGAAAACCAAAGAAGAATGATCATAGGGAGCCTTGGCAGCCAAAGGGAAAAACACAGAATCAGCCATTGAAAGAAAGGTTAAAAAAAATTGAAGCTTTTGGTTTTTGATCGAATTTGAGTGGGGAATGAAGATGAGTGTGTTTTCGGAGGATGATTAGGGAGTGTGGGAATCTAGAGGTGACACGTGGAAGAATGCAGAAGCCTAGAGGGTGGTAGGATATCATTTGACTGTGTCGGGATGTGAGCATAACATGTGAAGATATTTTAAATGTGTTATGTAAGTAGGAGAAGGAAGCGGTGGATCGGATCTTGTTTCCAAATATCGTCGGTTTTTGTTGCTGACCGATCTATCTATGTCAAAAATTGCGTCTTTTATTGCTTTTAATAAATAATAAAAATAAAAATATCATCATTTTTGCCAAAAAAAAAAAAAAGTAAAAATATAAACATTACTAATGAGAGTACTATTACTTTTGCATTATAAATTTACCTTGAAATTAATAAATGTTAGGCATTATATTAATAGGTTTTTTTTTATATAAGAAAAATTTTCGATTATTTAATTTTTTATATTAAAATAAAATATATTATACGTGATAATTTAAGATGAATAATTATAAGTCATATATTTAAGATGATTTTAATAAATGATCATCAATATAATTTAAATTCAAAAATTTTTTATAAAAAAAATAATTCTAACAAATTGAATCAATCCTTTATTAATATTAATAAATATTTTTTTATAAATAAAATTACAACGTAAAGATAAATATATATATAAGTAATAAAATTTAAATTCAAATTTATTAGATATAAATTTTAAAAAATAGTTACATTAATTAATTAAATTAAATTTTAAATTTTTTATATTAATAAATATTTTAAAAAATAATAATATCAATAATCATATAATTTATTGATAAAATATTAAAATTTTAATTTAAATAATTAAAATTTAAATTTAAATAATTAAAATTTAAATCACAGTAATCCTAAAAGAAAAAAAAAATACTCTAATCGTTAGTTTGTTAACAATTACTTAAGAAATAATGACGAGTAAACGCAAAAAATGTTCAGACAAATTGGGCCAACCATTTATAGAAACAAAAGAAAAAGGTTATTGTTTGAACCATTTTAACTGATTCATGAATGGTACAAAATTAATCCTTTCCTGAAAATTCCTTCAGTTACCTTTTTTTTAAAAAAAAATAAACACGTACACACCCTTTCGAAATAAGTGCACTTTGAAAAAGTGCACCGATTAATTTCATACGATAGCTCTTTATTCCAAGTGTGACACGTAACTTGTCGAGCCGCATCCCTTAAAAGTACGGGTGTGTGCCAAGCACCGCCTTATATGATACGGTTCAATTGAACGTGCTCCACACGGAAGTCTCGTGATCTCACAAAAACTTTTCATAAGTTCTCACTTACTGCTCCTTATGATTCGACCAACTTTATAGCTCGCCAAAGGACATTCAATGACTCTCAAAATGAGACGTCACCGTAGTAAGCTCCCCAAGCCACAGTTGCCTCGTCGTAACAATTTTTCCTTTTCTTTTCGAGCTTTGGACAGCGGTTTGACAACAATCACTTTATAACCCCCCTTGAACTTTGGGGGTTAATTATCACACCCAATTACGTGGTCAATGATTAATTTGATTAAAGTTTAGTTAATATAATTGTATTCTTAGGTTACTTAAGTAAGGCACACTCAAATCATCATGTCATTTACTCTTAAAAAAATGATTTATCTTTTGTTAAAAAAAAGATTCATCTAATATCTCACTGATATTTTATTGAGACAATTATTTTAAAATTAATTATTTGACCTCTAATTTATTAGAAATTATTAAATATAGCTCATGTTTACATAAATCATTAATGTGACTCATAATTACTCATGTGAATCTTTTTTGAGTTTTACGTATATATCCCATCAAGTGTCAACTGTTATGGTCATATTACTTTCCATTATCTCATACATAAGGTAGTAGAAAAAACTAGGTACATAAAACATGACTATATTTCACATTTATGCTTTCCTTCCTTTGAAGCTTCGCATTCACATTTCACCTTCTTTTGACTTCCTTTCTTCTTTCATACCCTTATCTCAAATATATCATCAACTTGAGCATTGAAACACACCCAAAATGATAATTCTTACACCTTTTAACTCTATTCTTCAACTGTAGGTTTAGATTATCTTTCCTCTAACCTCACCCACATCTTTTTAACTAAGACACCAAAAACACCATCAATAAAAGTCCTAGAGGTCATATTACTTCCCGTTATCTCATACATAAGGTAGTAAAAAAACCTAGGTACATAAGACATGCCTATATTTCACATCTATGCTTTCCTTACTTTGAAGCTTCTCATTCACACTTCACCTTCTTTTACCTTCCTTTCTTCTTTCATACCCAACGCGACATCGAAACACACCATAAAATGATAATTCTGACACCCTTTAACTCTATTCTTCAACTTTAGATTTAGATTATCTTTTCTCTAACCTCACCTCACCTCTTTTTAACTAAGACACCAAAAACATCATCAATAAAAGTCCTAGAGGTCATATTACTTCCCATTATCTTACATAAGGTAGTAGAAAAACCTAGGTACATAAGACATGCCTATATCAAATTTGAAAATTTTAGAGGTTGAAAATCAACCTTATGATTTTTTCTTCTTTTTTAGGGATGAGAGTGTTATATAAATGTATTTCATATATGTATTACATTTTCTATTCCCAATCACATGGTTTGTTTTTTATTGTGTTTGTATTTTTATAAATTTTTATTTTTAATTAGAATCTATGATTTTTTTTTTATCATTTTAAGTTTTTTAAGTCGATTATTTTTTTTTAATGTTTATATTTTTATTTATATACTTTTTTGTTATGATTATGATTTCTTCATTTCAAGTTTGTCTTTTAGCTAATTGGAATATGTATGTTGATTGTAGGATATTTATAATTATAAAAATAAACAAGTATTAGCACAAAAATGATGGTGGTTGATAAAAAGGCAAGTAAATAAAATTTTTTTTGTTTTTATATTTTCATTTTTTTGATTTATTTTATCATTTTTTGTACTTAACATAAAGATATGAAATTCATGATATTCTTTGGAGTCATAATCCATATCGGTTGAAGAGTATGAAGGAGGTTTATACTATATCAAAAAATTTTCTATTGTTAGAAATAAAGATGATTATCGAATAATTGTTTCAATGATATGATTCATTTTATTGTTAATACCATCACCAAAAAGATGCTTGATGAATGTATAAATATTTCATGATATGTTTTTTGTTTTTGTTTGTAGGTTATGATTGTTTTGATAATGGTTCAGATATATAAGTGCGTAATAGTTTTTTTTTTATATAATTTATTATGGATTTTGTGTTTTGTGCTTTTCTTTAAGATAATTTTTCTTTAATTTTTTTTTCATTAGATAGTGTTGTTGTTCATATAGATTTGTTAATCTTCAAACTTCCGGTAATGAGTTCGTAAACTATGTAGTGTTATGCCTTCAAGATTTAAGGTTTTTTAATTTTTTTTTTATATCAGCAATATCATAAGAGCGATGATTTGTTTTTAAAAAATAAACTTTTATTATTATTGAAAGTAAATATCATTTTAATTATTTTATCTTTAGCAAAAAATTTTATAAGCATTAGCTTGTGGGACAAGTTTATTTGTGAATTTTAAGATAAGCACTTTGTTTTCATAAAATGAATATCAAATTGTTGTACCTACTCTTTGATTGCTTAGAGTTTTCAAGATTAGTCAATGCATAAAAATTGCAAAATGAATTTTGAGTTGTTATAGTTATTTCTTTGATAGCTAATAGTTATCTTTTTCATGACATTTTCACTATTTTGTTGGTTCTTAATTTTTTTTCATTGTGGTTATGATTTGATTTATTTAAAAATATTGTAATTTTTTAATTAATAGTTTCTTTGTTGATTTTATTATAAATTTTCTTAAGCTTATGGTAGTATTTGAGTTATATTATGTTTTTCATGATAAATTCATTTACAAAATTAAATACTTCTTTTAATATTTTTTAATCTAAAAGTTAAAAGTATAATTTTTTTGTTCTTTTAAAATCTATATCTTAATCTTTTAAATTTTTAATCGTATCTATCTTAATCTTTTTTTTTTTTTCAATCTTAAATTAAAAGATTTTTATTGTTTTAATATCTTTTTTATTATTTTTTCTTTATACAAAACTTAGCTTTAGCAATCCAATCCTTTCTATGGATTAAAGGTGAGAAAGGCTAAACATTTTTAATTTATTTTTTTGTTCTTTATAAAATTCATGTTTTATTTTATTTTTATTTTAAATATTTTTTAGAGTAATTTTTAGCTTTTTACCTTTTTTAGGGATGAAATGTTGAGAAAGATTAAAGATATTAATTTATTTTTTAGTTCCTTAAAAATATTTTTTATTATTTTGTTTTGATTTTTAAGATATTTTGGAGTGATTTTTAAGGTTTTAATTTAAATAATTAAGCTTATTATTTTTGTGTGAAGATATCTTTTTAATAGAACTACCAATGTTTCATTCATTTCTATGAATGAAAAGCTGAAAAACTTGAAAGATTTTAATTTATTTTTTGGTTTCTTATAAAATTCATGCTTCGATCTCTTTAATATTTTAATGTTATCTATTTTCATCTGTTAAGAATTTTTGTGATCTTAAAGTTAATGGTATAATTTTTATTGTTTTAATCTCTTATTAATTGTTTCTTTTTCTAAATAAATTATTAATAACATGTTCTTTTTCTATAGATGCATTTGTGAAGGTTAAAGATTTTTATATTATTTCTTGGTTGCTTATAAAATCCATTTTGTATTATTTTGTATTAATTTTTAAGGTTTTTTTAATAATTTTTCATATGAATTACATTACATAGTAAATTTATACATTAATTTAATTAAAAATAAAAAGTACAAATTTACTCACATGTTATTTTACAAGTTCCGCATTAAAGTTATTGTTTGATATTACGTTAGTTTGTCTTTTTTATTTTTCACAATATAGTTGTTATTTTATTTTTTGTTACTTTTTCGTGTTAATTGTTAGATTTGAAGCAGCTTTAATCAATTTATGTAAGCAAATAAAATTCTATCAAAACTAAAAGTTTTAATTTCCATACTTTTTGGTAATAAATTTCATTTATTTGTAGTAATCATAAAATATAAAATCTATTTTTATGTCGGAAACCTATTATTAAGTTATAATTAAATATTTGGGATGTTTGAGGTATTTTCAATTTATTGTTGGTTATACCAATTTTGAATTTTAATTATTATTTTTGGCTTTCTTGAATTTATTTCTTTATCAGATATATTAATTTGTTATTTATATTTTTTCTTGATAGTTTGAGTAATGTTATATGTCAAGGATATTAATGTAATATATTCTCTTAATTATTACTTAATAATTTTATTGAAAAAAATCGTAGCATGTACCATGCTGAGTTATTTTTAAAATAAACATAAGAAATATGCTGTGGATAACATTATATTAGAATGTATATCGTATAAGATAATATTTTTTTAATTATATTTTGCCAAACTCCATATAGATATGAAAATGAGAAAAAAAAGGTTCTACTTATTATAATCTTTAATAAAGTTTTTCATTTAATCATTTACTTAACACAAAAAAAATGATTTGTTTGTAAGAGGATGCAAAGATCTTAACTTTCATGTTATAAACTTTTATAATGCTAAAATTAAAATTTTATTCTCATAACAATTTATGATTAATATTATTTATATTTTAAAAAATTAAAATAAATAATTAACATTGATTCAAATAAAAATACTAATAAAAAACTTAAGCAATAAGTGTTACTCTTGCAAATAACTCATATTCTTTTATAGTTTATTTTATCATCATTTTAATTACAAAAAATAATAAAAAGAAAAAGTTAAGTATGAGAAGTTTAGAATTAGTAGTAAATGACCTAACACTAAAAAATATTATTTTTTATTTGCTTTAAAGGCTCTACAAAATATGCTATATTCAAACAAGTTATAATTAAAATATTTTCTCTTTTTTGTATGTTTAATGTAGCTTGTTATTAAACAATAAATATTTTGTGAAAGATGAAGAAATGATAATAATTTCTGATTATTTAATATTTACTCATCATTTGTGAAGTTTCATTAAATTTCTATTTTTCATATAAATATGTTAAAATATTAATAGAAATAAATAAATATTGGAGTTGCAAGGATATTTTGATAAAATTTTCATATTATTTTTACATAACTGTTTGATGATAATGATATGAATTTGAATAATGAATTTTTCTTATTTTTATGATTTTTAATTTAAGTACGACTGATTTACTAAAATCCTTTTTATTAAATTTGTTTCTACCTTAAGAAATAAAATAATAATAAACATTTTTCAGTAAATGAATTGTGAAGTGTTTGGTTGCATAAAATTTTACATGAAGCCTAAATCTCTTAACTTTAATACATAAAATGAATCATTTAACTAATTATTTTTTAGACTTTTGGCCACCTTGCATTTATATAAATTTTTTACTTTAATTTGATATTCTTTGGATTTATAGTATTCTTTTCAATAGTCTTTTTTTTTTAAATGTTTGTAAACTTTTGATTTTTTTTTCATGACTTATGGTTTTCATTTTAGTTTCTTTGAATATATAAGTTACCTTCCATTTACTATAGGTTAGACAATTTTTAAATTGCAATTGTCTTCTCTTTTTAAATATATTTATTTGTTATTTACATTT
Source organism: Durio zibethinus (assembly GCF_002303985.1). The sequence continues at coordinate 3,254,657 of NW_019168492.1, read as the reverse complement.
GTTATTGATGGTTTGAGTCAAAGATACATGTAATTTGGTTTTTAACCACATTTATTAACTAGATATTTTAGTTTTATATAAAAATTAAATATTTGTTTAATTTGCATATTTTTTTAATTATTACTTAGTTATATTATAAAAATCTATAGCATATAACTTACTAAGCCATTTATATTAAAAACATATATAGTATAAGATAATAACTTTTTAATTGTATTTATCAAATTTCATGTAGATTTAAAAATAAGCAAAAGGATCCATTTATTGTAATTTTTAATAAAAAATTTCATTTATTCATTTATTTAACAAAAAAATTGATTCATTTTAAAGAATATGCAAAAACTTTTCAATTTCATGTTGAAAAGTTTTTATAATGTTAAAAGAAAAGGCTTCATTATCTTAATAATTTATGGTTCACATTATTTATATTTTTAAAAAGTTAAAGTAAATATATGATATTGATTCAAATAAATATATTAAAAATAAAATTTAAAATATTGGTATTACTCAATCAAATAAATCTTGATTTTTCTATAGTTGATTTTTGGACATAATTTTAATTAAAAAAAGTTGAGCATTGTGTAGTTTCAAATTGGTAACAAATAACCTAACACTTAAAATATTAGTTTTTTATTTGCTTTAAGAACTCTACAAAATAAGTTATATTTAAAGAACAAGTTATAATAATTAAAATATATTCTCTTTTTAGTATGTTTATTTGGTGCATTATAAAAAAATAAATATTTTGTAAATAATTTAAGAAATAATAATTATAATAGTCTATGATTCATTAATATTTTACTCATTAAATGACTTTCATTAAATTTTTAATTTTTTTATATAACAACATTAAAACATTAATGAAAACGAATAAATACTAGAGTTGGAAGGACATTTGCATAAACCTAAAACTTTTCATTTGGAACTCTTTCATTACATATTTATATTATATATACATGATTGAATATTGAGCATTCTTTTATTTTTATCATTTTTTAATTCAAGTATGATAAATCCACTAAAACCTTTTTTTTTTTAAATTCTAACTTGTCAAGTAAAAAATATGTATATTTTGATATTTAAATTGTATTAATAACTACTCAAGTTTTTCCAATATTGGCTGTAACTAAAATTAGTTTATCCATATTTGAAGAATGGTAATCAACAACTTTTATGCAATATAAAATAAATAATTCAAGTCTCAAAGGTTAGCTTTATGGATGGGAGATAGCTAATTCTCTTTTTGTAGTCTAACACATAATAAATTTTCATGAATGCTGAAAAAATATGATAATTGGCATTAAAACATAAGTATAAAGATACGAGGCATAACAATTTTTATCTATTAATAACTTTGTCGTAAAATTTTTTTACTTCCGTTCTTTACAATATCTACTTCATAAAAAAATAAAAAAAGGAGATAAACATTGATGATTAAATAACTGTAATAAATAAATAAATTTAATATCTATATCGTTTAATATAATGATTCATAATAACATAATTGTCATTTTTGTTTCATATCTATCGGTTAAAATATTGGTTTTAAATGATAATTTATATTATAATAATGATAAAATTATTATTTTCATTTCAAATTCTTACTTTTGAAAAGAACAAATACACAAAAAAGAAATGAAAATCAATTTAGGCTAAACTCTACCTTCTCTTGATCTTGATGGCTACATGCATATTGTCATTAAGATCTCTAATTCAAGGTCTACCAAAAGTATGAGAAGATGTGTATATACTTGATAAAACATTAAAAATTTAATGAAAATTGATAAATCATATTCCACTTTTGAAACATTGGTTAGCATGCATAAGTTTTAAAACATAATTCATTGTAATAGAAATGTCATATAACTTCCACTTCTAGGTACAAACATATACAAAAAGAATTACTATTAGGAGTTTAATGTAAAATCAATAAAGCTCATGGCTATCTAAATGTGTTTATTTATTTATTTAGGTTTCTTTATGAAAATAATTTTTGTTGGAACAACACCTTCATTTAATTAATGAAAATAATTCTTTTAATTTTTTCCCTATAATCGATCCCTTAAAATATGAGCTTTTATTGATATCATACATTTTAGAGAGTAAAAACATAAACAAGAGACAAAGTAAAAATTATTTATTATTTATTGATATATTAAAAATAAGTTATTCTCCATTTATTTCTATGTAATGTTAGGTTTCCACACAATAAATACAAATATTAAATATTTCTATATATTTTAGTATAAATTAGTTTAAATAAAAATAATAATATGAAAAGTTGGCATATTAATTTCAATGTTGTTAAGTATTAATTGTTTTTTGAAAAATTAACATAAAAAATAGAATATGAAGAATTAGAATATTTATCTATGTATATAATTAGATTCCAAACAATAAATATGTTAATTAATGATGCATATATATATATATATATTACATATTACATATTATGTTATTAGGGTGAGTTTGATGTGCAAGATTATGATATGATAAGATAAGTTGATATTATAAATTAAATTAAATTAAATAATATTATCTTATCTTATATTTGATGTATGCAGAGATTATAATAGGATAATTTATTTATTGATTAAATTATCATTTTTTAAAATTTATACAATTTAAATTATTGATATAATTCGAAAGGATATAATAGATCATATAAGTTCAATATTATGAATTAAAAGTAATCATCTCTATTTTGGGTGAATTGAATCATTTTATGCCAAAAAAAATAATAATCATCTTTTCTTATCCATTATCCCATGCACCAAACATAACCTTAATTCATTATTTATTTGAAATAAAAAGTAAAATATGAAATGTTAGAATATTATTTTTTTATGTTTTCATGCTTTAGTAATTAATGATTTTAAAATAAAAAAGAGAAAAATATATAAATTAACTTTTTAAACTTTCATTATTTTCTATCACCAAAATAAATTAAAATGATAGGAAAAAGAAAATCTATAAATATTATCATATTAATTTTAATCTTGTCATAATCAATTTTATTTTGAAAAACTTTTCATATTCCACTAATAATTGAATTTAAGAAAAATAATAGAAAAACGAAAAGTCACATAAAACATTATATAATTTCAATAGAGGGATCAAATTATACAATTGTAAAATTAATTTGTTTTACACTTTTTTATAACTTCATAAATGATAAATATTTTTATAAATTGACTATTAGTTTTAACAACCTATTTGTACATGTCATCAAAGTAAAGTTTCAAGTTAATTCAATATTTCTATCATTTCAAACGAGAGTAATATCATTTTCGGTACATACTAATGATTAAAATTTTATTATTGTCACACAAATAGATTAACAAATATTTTAAATTTACTTGAAATTTGGCAATACATAATTTACTTAAATAGAGCATAAAATTCAATGGTTGGATTAATAAATATAAATGGTATAAAAAAAAATGAGATAGTTTAAAACTAATTTAGTTTTACACATATCTAAGTAGATCCCTTTTCATTTTTTGTTTTCATATTTCTTTATTTTATGATTTAAAAATAAATCTTTGAAAAGAAAAAAATAAATAAATTATCATTATTTAAAAAAGTTTTCATATTCTACTAATCACTTAATTTAATTAGTAGTAAAAAAAATGAAAAGTCACAAATAATTATTATATTAATTTCAATTTATACATATTTCATGAATTAATGATTTGAAAATAAATCTTTAAAAAATATATATGAATAAAATTTACTAATTTTTTACTTTTATTTGTTTTATAGGTTTCACGATTTCATTTGTCTTCAATAATAATTTTTTTCTTCAATATGATTGTTATTTTAAATTTTTGTTTCTTTTTTTTAAATTTAACTTGTTTTTTATTTTTAAAAAACTAATCGTGTGAAGCACGAGCCAAAAACCTAGTTTATACATAAAGCTATAAGTTGGTTCAATTAATCTAACTATATTTTCATACTTAATTAATTAACCAATCATTCATAATTTATTCTAAGATTTTTTAATAGAGAAGTGTTTTACAGTCCTTTTAATTTACTAAATCCCCCCTCCCAAAAAAAGATGCAAGCCCTAAACTTCTTCGATCACAATTAAAGATGTAATCGATCAAATTCGAGTCAATATAATATTAAGCTCGAGCTCAACTTTAAATTTGAGGCTCGAAATTTGATTCAAACTTAATTGATACTTATTTTTTTAACTTGAGCTTGATTCGAAAAAAAAAATCAAGTTATTTGAGCTAAATGCAATAGAGTTGAAAAGTATGGCCAGTTGGCACACTATCAATTCAAACTCAACCTTGGATGATAATATTATATCATTAAATAATTATTTTTATTTAATTTTATTTTTAAATAAATATATATAAAAGTGTTAATATATTAATATGTAAATTTTTAAATAATAATAATAAATATAAATTAAACGAATTTAAATATATAAACACGATTGAACCTTGACCAAATATTTAAAAATATTAATTGATCATGGTTCAACTTGACTCATTAACACCTTAAAAACCATATGTGAACTCTAAAAAGATTGGGCCTTTCGTTGTTTTGGATCCATAATGAGTGAGTTGTGCTGTTTGACTCAACCTCAAACGAAAAATGAAACCCAATTGGCAGGGACTTAGGCTATAATGCCATTTTTCATTTCAATTGGGATGCTAAAGTAACATTGGATTTTGTTTATTTGCTCCACGGCTAACTACATTTGAACCAATGCCAATTTGATTTATCAAATTGGAAGTTATACTCCTTTTGTGATAAGGAAAACATTTGGACCATCTTTAAATTAGATTTAATAATTTATATACTTGTATTGTATAAAATATTAATAAATTATATATTTATATTATATTTTATATCAATATTATATATCATAATTTATATTAATATTAAAAATATAAAATAAAATTTTAATTTTATTAACTTCATATATAATTTTTATTAAAATTTTAAATTGAATCATTTCTATATTTTTTTATTGTATCATATATATATATATATATATATATATTATAGATATCTAATTTTGTGTGAGATTGATAAGAATTGGTTTGGTTTTTGTTAAATTGAAAAAAAAAAAAAGAAGCTAGTTAGCAGAGGTTTGATTGAAATTGATGAAGGAGTTGTGAATAAAAAGGATTTCATTGAATATAAAACTCAATTCCCATCTGATTATAAGATAAGATTTTGAAGAATCCAGCTTTAATTTAAATACTGATTAAGCTGGGATTCCCATCTATAAAAGAACAGATAACCAACAAGCAAGGGGATACAGAAAAATCACACCGAATTAGCAAAGAAAATACACAGCAAAATTACAGAAAGAACACGAGCAAAATACAAGTTTTTTTTGGAAAATTTTTTTTTGTTTTTGAAATTGGGAAAAGTTCGATCTGGGGTTACTAGAGGATTCTAGAAGGCAAAAAAGGGTTTGGGAATTTTTTTTGCGACTTTTTGATTTTTTGGAAATTTTTTCTAAGAATTCCAGTTTCCAGTAGAACTTCCCGATAGCTTTTAAATTTTCCGGTGACTATTCCCAGATTTCGACGTGCTTTCCTAGAATTTAGTGAAGAGATTCAACCTATGTTCTTACCTTGTAGAGAGAGAAAGCAGAGAATAAGCTGAAGAGACAGAAAAGGGTAAAAGAAATTTGAGAAAAACAAAAATTTTGGGCTTTTATAGTTAGTCCATATAGCGTCATTTACATCGCTAATAAGGAATATGATCTATTCATTTTCAAATGGGTGACCCGACTCTTGACGCGCTCGACCCGCGTTGCTGGGATTGGTTTCCTGCTAAGCCGGCTGAGCTTTGAGCCGTGAATCGTAAGCTGCGTTGTCCTTTGTGTCTTGAGTCGCACCTCCTAAGCCGCCAAGCCGAGCCGTTTTATGGTATTTTTTATTTTTTTATTTATGTTTAATTATTTATTTATCTGTTTTCCATTTATGTTTTATTATTTTATTTATTTGTTCTTTATTTGCTTGTTATTTATTTATCTGTAAATATTTTTAAAATAAATAAAAATAAATCTTACCAACATATTAAAAAGTTCAAATTTTAAAAAATGAATTTTTGAATAAAAATGGACCTTACTAACATATTAGGGGGTTTAAGTTTCTAAGAAATGAATCTTATGGCCGACATTTATGAAAACAAAAGGCATTTTCATAAAATTGATTTTGAATTTTTAATAATGAAATTACTAAGAGTGTTATTAATAGCAATCTGTGTATAAATTTTTAAGAGAGAATTTTTTTTAAAATTTTATTAACATATTGAAAAATTTAGAAAAGATTTTTAATATCAAGATTCTCACAAAAATTTTAATTATCACAAATAAAAGCTTTTTATAAAAATTAAATGAATCCAACGATAGAACCTCTTCAAAGTATGACAAATAGTCTCTTTAAATACTTCTAAGGTGAGAAGACATTCTTGAATTATTATCAACATCTTTAAGTAATTTAGGGATAGTTTTCTATATAAAATTACTTGGTAAAATTTTAAGCTTTTGGATAATACGAAATTAAACTGTTACTATCCTATGGATGAGTGATATAAGGGTGCTATAATCTTTTTTATACGTAATCGTTTTCTTAAACCTAGTTCTGGTTTCATATACATGAATATATTAGGTGACTAATTATACCTAGATAAAAAAAATTGGTAGTGACTCATTTTCTAGCGACAGGTCTACCGATCTATACGTTATGATAGTTTGACGACTTCATTAGAGACTAAAGAGTCAGGCCAATAAACTCGTGTTAAACTTAAGATTTTTTTTTCTTTGAATGTTTTATTTATTTATATTTGTATATATTCTGTCATTCATTTATATCTACATTACATGAGCTCTACACTCGTACTCATTCCCTTAAAAGAGAGTTAAGTACATATGTTTTTCATGAAATTTCATGTTTCTACCCAAGATAGCGAAACATTCTCACTCGAATTGAACTATTTTTATTTATAGCTTATAATGGATGAAGATTAAAATACCTTACTAGTCTGTAAGGGACAATGATATAAAAAATAATTTAAGAACTTTTAGATTTAACCTAAACCACATATAGTTAACCTTATAAAGCCTAACATATAGGTAAAACCATGTTTCCTTTTACCCTTTAAAATTAACCTAGAGTTTAGGAATCATGCTATTTTATTTGCTTTCATGTGCTAATTAATTTGTTTCTTTGTTACCCTGATATTGAAACTAATCAATTTCTTTTCTTTGCATATTCATAAACAATGCATAAAGACTTATAAAAAAATTACCCTAAAGTTATTTTCAATAAAAACTTTCATAGAGTCCACAAATTGTTTGGTTTGTGCCTAATTTATCTATAAAAACTGCCATGAAGTTATTTTATTTATTTGTTCTTTATTTATTTGTTATTCATTTATCTGTAAATATTTTTTTAAAAAAAGAAAAAAATATTTTTTAAATAAAATAAAAAGAACCTTACCAATATATTGGAGGGTTCAAATTTTTAAAAAATAAAAATGTTTAAATAAAAAGAATCTTACCAACATATTGGAATATTCAAAATTTTAATAAATTATTTTAATAAAATAAAAATCATTACCAATATATTGGAAGGCAATTTGATTTTTAAAATAAGGTTTTATCAATATATTGAAAAATCTTATTAATTTTTTTTATTTTAAGGGAAAAAATAGTTTTCAATAAAGTCTTACCAATATATTGGAAGGCAATTTGATTTTTAAGGTAAGATTTTACCAATCTATTAAAAAACTTTATAAGTTTTATATAAAAATTAATTTTTAGAAAAGAAATAATTTACATAAAATCCTATTAATATATTAGAGGATAGTTTTTAGCAGAAAATCTTACCAACATACTAAAGGATATTTATGGAAATAAAGAGTTTTTCTTTTCATAAAATTATATTTTGAATATCTGATAATGGAATTACTAAGAGTGTTATAAATAGCAATTTCTACGTAAATTCTTAGGTGAGAAATCTTTTCTAAATTTTATCAACATATTGGAGAATTTAGATAGGAATTTTCAATATCAAGATTATGAATTTTATTTGATTATTACAATAAGTTTTGAAAAAATGACAATGAATCCGATAACGAAACCTCTTCAAAGCGTGACAAATAATCTCCTTCAATACTTTTGAGGTGATGAGATATTCTTAAATTATTACCAACAAATTGGAGTAATTTAAGGATAATTTTTTATATTAAATTATTTGGTAAGTTTTTTTAGGCTTTTGGATAACACAAAATTAAGCTAATATCATTCTTTGGGTGGGTGATGTTGGGATACTATAATCTTTCTCACACGTAATTGTACTTTTAAACCTAATTTTGGTTTTGTAGACTAGAATCTACATTTTACAGATACCAAAGTCAAGCTTGAGATATCTTTTTAAAATGGGACAGATTCAATTAGGCGATCAATCGTACCTAAATAAAAAAGATTGGTAGCAACTCCTCTTATTAGGTTTAGCTATAAATTTACAAATCTATACGTTATGACACATATCATGTTACTGTATCATGTTTTGAATTGTTAAATCTATTATAAATCTTTATAAAACTCCTCCAAGATCACAACTTTCCTTGCATTTTTTTTCTTCACAAAGATTTTGCAAAGTGATCTTTAATTCTTTGTTTATTTATTTTGCAAAGTACCTAATCAATGGATGAAGAAAAAAAAAGATAAGAGGTGGAGATAAAGACAAGCAATAATCTTAATCCTAAATAATTCATTTACATTAATATTTTAAAATTGAATAAATTTTTGGATCCTAAAAAATTTGAAAGTTATACATCTTAACTTATATGAAATTTGGAGTTTATGGTTGGTATTTCTTTTTCTTTTTCATAAGAATCTAATATATGTATGTATGTATGTATGTATATATTTTAAAAGCCTATATATGTTTATTACAATAATTAGACCTTTTAATAGAAAATTTATATTTAAATTTTTATATTAATTAGTTTATTGATATTTTTTAAGTAAAAACTAGTAAACTTTTCATGTCCAACCCAAAATTTCAATCTTACATATATATATATATATATATATAAGTTTCTAATAAAATCAATTGGTTTCATACTTATCAAAATTGGATTAGATAATGACCTATTCAAATCTCCCATACTCAAGTCAAATAGTTTAATAATAATCATAAACCTAATTAATCTATTTATAGTAATATTTTTAAATTTGAATAAATTTTTGAAAACTTAAAAAAGTTAAAAGTTATATATGTTAACTTAGATCAATTTGGAATTTTAAGTTGGCATTTTTTTTCCTTTTTAAGTTTGTGTTTATGTGCGTGTTCACATACACACATACTATATATATATATATATATATATATATATATATATATTCAAAATATCACATTCTTTTCCTTGAGTGTCACAAAAGTCATTAAATGTTTATTCCAATTATGGAATTTGATCTTTAAATGGAAATTTATATTTGAATTTTTATTTTCTTAATTAATTGATATATGCATGGTAAAAAAGCAAACTTCCTTATCCATTCCCAAATTTCAACCTTCCATATATAATTAGAAATAAAATTAGTCGGTTTGATTAGGGGAGAGAAAAAAATTGAAAAATAAAAAAACCGAATCGAACTTATGAAGTTCGATTTGGTTCAGATCAATTTTTTTGTTTGATTCGGATTAAATTTAAATATTAAATATATATAGATTTGGATTAGATTTAGAATCAGGTAGTGAAACACCAAAAAAATTTAATCGAATTAAATTATATATTTTTATTTGCATATATATTTTAAAATTTTATAAAATAAAAATAATTATTTTATATCTAAATTTATTTAAATATATTAAAATAATATATAAATTAAAAAAATTAATCGAAGCAAACCAATAGAATTTAATTTGCAATGAAAGGTCGATTTGAATTGAATTGGATTTTAAAATTCATATATTATGCATTATTTGAGAAGTCAAATCAAATTCGATCTAATGTGAACCTTTCTCAACTCTTTCATAGTTACAAGAACTTTTGGTCTCGAGTTACAATTAGATAATGACATTTTCAAGCCTTCTGTCTTGAATCAAATGGTTCAACCATTGATCACTTAGGTTGATAAAATATTTTAAATAAAATTTAAAATTATATAAAATTTTTGTAAACTTTAATAAGGTAAAAAGTTGTGGTATTATAATTAGAAATATTTATTACTATTTAAAAATTACAAAAAAAGCTAAGGTTTAAAGACTTTTTTTGGCCAAAGAATAATGATATAAAGATTATAAAGATTTTTTTTTACTTTTTATTTTGTATAAAATATTTTTTATTTTTAACTTATTTTAAGAAAAATATTTTTTTTTTCAAAATAATTAAGGAATCTATACTTAAGTATAATTTTAAAATTATCCCTAAAAACTATATTTAATTTATTAGATTTAATCTAAAACTTGGCAAATCATTGATTTTTCGTAAACATAACGAGTCAATATCGGCTTTTTTTCGAATTAATTACAAAATTGGTTCAATTAAAAAATCGACTCGAACCAAATTTTAAGATCGATCCGGATTTGATAACTATGGTTGATTTCTTCGATCTTCAATATAAATAAGGTGCTATAAAGTATCAAAACTAACAAAAACAAAAATTTTCAATTCACCAAAAGTGCAAAACAAAGAAAAAGAAAACCATTACTAATTAGATATGGTGACGACTCGATCCTCTCGACTAAGGCTGAACATCACATCGGCAGAGATGGTTGCGAATAGTGAAGATCTTTTGAAAGATATCCTCCTCAGACTACCCATCAAAACTCTAATAAAATTTAAGATCGTATCTAAACCATGGCTGTCTCTAATTTCCTGCCCCCATTTTGGCCTCTCCTATACTCATTTCCTCCAAAGCAACTACTCTCTTAAACCACAGGCCCTTTTCCTCGACGTCGTGTACAAAAAACTACCCTCAAAGTTCATGGTCCTTCGTCTGAATCCTGAGTTAAAGCGACTTCCTCTCTTTGATTTCATTCATGCCCGAAATGTTAGAATCCTTCAGTCTTGCTATGGCTTGATTCTTTGTGTTTCTCAAAGTAATAATAACAAGAGTTATTTCTTATGCAACCCTGTTACCAAGAAGTTCAAGATGTTTTCTTTTCCTGTGACGCGTGAAGTGACCATTGGTACTAGAGAGAGGTTATTTCATCATGTTGGAGTTAACTTGGCCTTTGATCCATTCAAATCTCCTTATTATAAGATTATTTCCATATGGCAAGATCTATTTTTCAGAAATGATCCTGAAAGAAGTAGATGTTATATGCACTTTATCGACATATATTCTTCAGAGACCGATTCTTGGAGCGTTGCAAAAATCAAATTCGCTTGGAGTCAAGAGATGGAATTTGATCGTGCTGTTTTATTCAATGGTGCTATTCATTGGGATTCTTCTTATAGAAGGTCATTTTATTTTGATCCATACAATGAGTGCTTGAAACAAATGCCAATGCCAACGGTAGATAGGACATGGGTTCGGTATTTGGGAGAGTCCGGGGGCCATATGCATATTGTAGCTGCAAACGGATTTTCTTTTTTTGAATTTAAGATTTTTGAAATGGCGGAAGATTATTCGAATTGGTTCCTGAAGTACAGGTTAGATCTTGACGCTAAAATGTATGTTTTGGCCCCAAAAGACACTGTTCATAATTATCTTCTGTCTTGCGCTGTTCAATCTGATGAGGTAAAAGGGGATTCGCTACTAGCAATATTTCCAGGGGGATTTGCAATTTCATATAATTTGGTGGATGGGACAGTGAAGAGGCTGCGTTGTTCCAACATCCAAAACTATGGACCAGATTTTGAAACTTTTCGTGTCAGCTGCCGTTACTTTGAGACACTCGCTTGTGTCTAAAACTTGAGAATGCAGCTTCTGGATTGACTTTAATCAAGGTAATTAAGTCATCCATTATAACAAATTGATTTTGATGAAAAAAAATTAAATTGGGATTTTTGTTTTTAAATTGCTGATTTTGATTTTACAGGTTTTAATTGAAGACATTCATGCATGCTGGTTATTTGGTTGCTTAATCTTGGTTATGAATCATTGAAATAAGTGGGATATTTTTAATTTTTTGTCAAAATAAACAAATCGATGTGAAGTAGGTTGAGGTTGATTGAACAATTATTTCACATAATGTTATGTAATTGCCAGTTGTTTAAGCTTCTTTTGTGTGTGTGTGTGTGTGTGTGGAACTACTTTTTTATCTTTACTTCATTTAATTAATTAAATTCCTATTTTATATACCTTTCAAAACAACTTAATGATGTTATATTATGAAAAATATTCTAAGGAACTCACATTAAAATATCTCTTATAATATAAGATTTTGTTCTCCCAAAGTGAAAATGAAATTGAGGATGAATGTTTAAAATAAAATATTTTAAAATAAAAATTCAAAAATTAGGGGCACATGTCAAGCACATGCGAGTTAAATGATAGCCAAATTCCATGGTAGACACGATGTTAGTTTTAATTGTAGACTAGATTGATACTCTCATTTTGTCACGTGGTTTCTTAAAAATATTTATAACTCTTTTTGTTTAATTAAATATAAAATACGATTTTAAATTAAATTATATTAAATAAGATTTATTTAATAATTTTTATTTTTTATATATTTAAATTTATGTATTGATATTGGTATAATTATATTTTATCAATTATGAAATTTAAATAAACAAAAATTAATTATTTATAAATTACATAATAAATATGCATTTGAAAATTTATTTTATATGCATTTTAAAAAAATATTTATATTTTATTTTATATCTTAAAATATTTATATTTTATTTTATAATATAACAATACTAATTTCACAATCAAAGTAATTAATTTTGGTAATTATTTCTAAAAAAAATGGTAATTATAAATTCGCCTACATAATAACTCCTTGGCGGTTGAGTAAATCCAAATCTAAGTCAGAGACAATACGAGCATATATATATATATATATATGAAGTGTCCGCCTGCTACAAATTGTATTTCACGGGCAAAGAAACCAACGATATGGCTGACAATAGTAATCTTCCTCCTCTATGTGCAAAGGGTTGTGGCTTCTAGGTTCCATTGAAACCACGAATTTATGCTCCAAGTGTTACAAATCATTGGTTTCCGAGTTTGAAGCCAAACTGAAAGTGTCTGCTACTTCAACTGTAGTATTGTACCACCAAACCCCTCTGTTTCTGAGCTTGCTTCTTCATCATCTGTTTCGACGCCATCGAAACCCAAGAACAGAAGCGAAAGCTGTAACAAGAAGGTTGGTTTGTTGGGATTTTCGTGTCGATGCGGAAAAGTTTTCTGCGGGGTTCATCGTTATCCCAGGGAACATTCATGCAACTTTGATTTCAAGACAGCTGATCGCCTGATTTTGGCTAAACAAAACCCTCTTATGAAGGGTGACAAACTAGAATCAAGTATTTGATTTTCATTTTTTATCTTTAGATTTTATAATATTGTATTCTTGATTTCAACTTGTTTTTTTTATTACTTCTGCATGGTTTCGATTAGTTTTAAACAAGCTTCAATGCTACCATGCGATTCATTTCTAGATTTAATCGTAAATCTATATCTAATTGGTTATTTTCAATTTCGTAAATTAATAGTTAAACTTTATTCAAAGGTAGTGGTATAAAAATGATATATTGTTTGACATATTTTTAGTAAATTAAATTCAAAACTTCATTTTAATAAAATTCAATCACATAAATATCATACAAAATCATTTATTACCAATTGTCGAAAAAAAGTTCGACAATGATAAAAAGAAATTGGATTAATGATAAATAAAAAGAAGTATAAAGAAAATTCAAATTTTCTTCGGTTGGTCATATAAAACAGGAATTTTTTTTTAATAAAAATATTATAATATAAAAATAAAAAATTAATTATAGATATTAAAATTTATACCCTAAACCTGTTAAATATTATCTCTTGAAAATTACTGCAATATAAACCTATTAAACTAAACTCCAAGCTCATCTAGCTTACACTATGATGAGTCTCGCGTAGACGACCATTCAAAGATGCAAGTGAGAAGACCTTACTAACTGCCTGCATTTAATGAAATTGTAGCGCGAGGATGGAACAAGTAATTGCAGTACTTCACATGGACCAGTGGTTGGTGCCCCTGAGATTTTTGGCCTCGCAAGGCAGGAATTGTCTATCACTAAATTTTTTTGTTTTCTTCTTTTTTTTTTTGTATTTTTTAAATTAATTTGATTAATTTTAAATGATAAAAAAATAAAAATTAAATTGGGCTTTTATGAAATGAAAGTGGATTTATTAGCTTTTGGGCTTCTAAGCCTATATCATGATTTAATCTAAAGTTAAATTGAGCTTTAAGGATGGATTTGGGCTTTTAACTAAATTTTGAATTAACCCCAATTAAATTGTGTTTTAACCTAAATAGAATAAAATTTGGATTTTATCTTATGCAAAATGATCAAAAACAATTCATTCGAAAAACTGCTTAAATGAGTTAATCCAATTACAACACTTAAATTAGTTCAAATTAAACCATTTGAATTAAGCACAAAAATTGAATAAAATTAAATTGATCTGGACAAAATTAGATGTTTACAAAATACGATAGTATTTTAAGTAAAAATAAGCTTGAAAATCTTGCATAGATATTGGAAAAAATTCAAATATTTATTTTTATCAAGAAATGTTATCTTCATTTTAAAAATTATTATAATTTTTAAAAATAAATGATCAATTTTCCTAAATTCCCCTAGATATTGGAGAATTAAGGAAATTTTCTATCACTAAAGATTTTTCTAAAAAAATAATGCTAAGAAGTATAAAAATAAAAGATTTGAAAAAATAAAATAAATTAATTGCATTGTGTGATTTTTATTTGTGTCATTTATTTCATATATGGTATTACATGCATCATAGTTAGTAATAAATGTGAAATAAAAAATAAAATTTTGAAAAAAAAAGATTTTTGAAATAAAAAATATTATTTTAAAATAAAGATAATTTTTGGAATCTTACCTATTTGAAGGTTTTTCAATGATTATTCTTTATAAAAGAATATTGAGCCAGATTTCAAAGATAATTATAAAAATCATAAGTGGAGAAATAGTTTTTGAAATTTTATCTAAATATTGCAGAATTCAAAAGAATTTTTTGAAATCGAAGATTTTTATTTTATTCTTAAATAAAAAGGTTTCAAAAAAGATTTTTACAAAAATAAAAATTAAAAGAATTATTTTAATTTAGGATTAAGGCCATTTTAATTTATCAAATCAAAATGATAACATATAATTAGTTAGTATCGTTTTTAAAATGGGTTTTATTGGGATTCTAATTTTTTTTCATGTATAACTGTACTACCAAATCCTACTTTGTTTTCATAAACCAAAAATTATCTTTTTAATAGGGTTTAATTAACTTTAAGATTTTATTAAAAAAATAAAACTTTTCAAGTGGCTAATCATATCTAATAAAAAAATATTTAAGACAACTCCTTTAATTTAAAATTTTGAAAATTCGTTTAACAGTTTTCAAAACCGTTATGATAATTGTATTTTTAAAATGGTCACTAAATTATTAAAATTTTTAATTTAGTCACTAAAATTTTAAATACGTGTTTTTTATCATTAAAAACTAATGGTTTGTTAACATGATAATACCATATGAGTTGTCAAATATTACATAATCTCACATTAGCTATCAAGATGTCACATGACATTATCATATCATCTTATATGTCATGTGATATTGTTAATAAATTGTTATAAATTTTAGTAAAAATAAAATTTGCTGGCACGATAATGTTATATGACATCTGACAATTGATGTAACATTACCATGTTAACATATTGTTAAAAGTTAAAAATTATGTAAAAAAAAAATTATTCAAATTTTTTATTAAATTAAAAAGTTTAATAATTTAGTAATTATTTTAAAAATACAATCATAAGTGAGTAATTAATTATTTAATTTACCCAACAAAAAATAATAAATTTTCATTTCATCAATTTTAAAATTTAAATTTAATTCAAAATGAAAAGTAAATTTACTTTAAGGGAACCAAGTCTAAAAAAAGTGAGAAGCGAAATTGCAAATGAAATTTGATGGCACATCGAAAACTAGTGAAAGGGGAAGTTGATAAAGAAGCCACCTCACCATTGGTACGTAGCTACGTGGTTTATTTAATCTTATTTAATCTCTTCTCAGACTAAATCGAAAAGACTAATAATTTTTCATAATATATTAAAATAATATTTTATGCTGTTTATTAGATTTAATAATTTATGTATTTATATTATATTAAATATTAATAATTTATATAATTATTTTATATTTTATATAAAAATTATATATAATAAATTATATTACTAAAAAATATATAAATATATATTTTTTATCTTTTTAAAATTTATATATAATTTTTATTAAAATTTTAAATTATATTATTTATATATTTTAAATTATTTTTATATTATATTATGACATCACATTTTAAATTATTAGAATTTCTATGAAAAACCTCTAATTTATATAGGCTGCACTATAGCTGATGAAACAAGGTCATGGAAGCCCGTCGACGACTAATATATCTATTGGCTCTAGGTCAGCTGCTCTATCAACCCCGCCCCCCATTCTAGTCTATTCAAGTTGGATTCAGATTGTAGGGTCTATTTAAAAAAATAATAAAATTAATTTTAGTGAAATTAAAAATAATAATAATTATTATAATAATTATGATTGAAAAAAATTATTATAATTTTAATTTTAAAAAAATTTATAAAAAAAATTATATTAAATAAATTTTATTAAAATTAATATTTAAATTCAATTGATAAAATAATGATAAACTGTACCACACTAAAAATACGATACAATCTAAATCCTCACTTAAATCCAATCCGACCCAAACCCCCTCCCCAAAACACTTCATGCTGCCTAATAAGCCTCTTACTTTTAGTTTGATAAGAACAATTTTTTATATAACCAAGCAATGCAAAACTTTATACAATTTTTAAGAGTGAGTTTGATTTAGGAAAATTCGATTTAGGAAAATTCACAAATTTTTTCTCAAAATATTGATAGTGAGTATTTAATTTCTATATTTGATTTAGAATAATTCAATCATAAAAAAAAATTAGATTATTAATAGTATCTAAAGTCTCAAAATAAAAAATTCATATTTTCCTATAATATTTTAAGATTTCAAGAAAAAAGTTATTTTATTTTTAAATTTGATCTGAATAAAAAATTATAAAATAGTCTTTACCCTTTTAAAAAGTATTTTTGGAAGTGATTGAAACTCAGTTGTAGGTTTTTTTATAGAAATTTTTTTTATATTGTAATTAAGGTGTTTTGCATGAAAAAATACCTTAATTGATGATTATTTAATCGTTTTCTGTATAGAAATATTTTAAATGATTCTTTTATAAATAAATTAAAAGATAATTTTTCATTTTTTTCATATATAAAAAAAAAAGTATCGTTTAAGGCGTTTGAGCACAGAAACACCCAAATGCCTTAAATGATCATTGCAATTTTTTATAAAAAAATTATTTAAGGTATTTTTGTACAAAAAAATCTCAAATAATCCTTTTATAAATAAATTAAATGATTATTTTTAAATTATCCATAACATAAAAAATAAAAGGATCATTTAATTTTTTTCATAAAATAATTATTTAAGGCTTTTTTATTCAAAAACATCTTAAATAATTCTTTTATAAATTAAAGGAAATTTTTTAATGATCCATAATAGAAAAAAATAAAATGATAATTTAAGGCCTTTCTATACGATAAACACCTTAAATGATCTTTTTATTTTTTAATAAAAGAAATATTTAAAGTATTTTCTGTACATAAACGCCTTAAATAAATTTTTTATAACCAAATTAAAGGATTATTTAAGATATTTTTATACAAAACCACTGTAAATAATCATTTTATAAAAAAAAATTAAATAATCATTTAAATTATCCATAATAAAAAAAATAAAATGATCTTTGAAGGAGTTTCTGTACAAAAAATACTTTAAATGATCTCTTTATTTTATTTTTTATAAAATGATCATTTAACACGTTATTGTACAAAAATAACTTAAATAATCATTTTATAAAAAATTAAATGATCATTTAAATTTGGAGATTTATTGATCTTTTTTCTAATAATTTGTACTATCAATTAAGGTGTGCAAAGTGCCAAATGCTTCAATTGATAATATTTTATAAATAAAAACAGTAATCAAATAAAATATTTGTCTTATTTTATTGTTGCTAAAGGCATCATTTGTCATTTGGATATTTATTATTAATAAAAAAATAAAAAATTGTCATCATATATGTTAAAGAGATAATAGTAATTATACAAGAATTAATATACGTAAATTATCTCCAACCAAATGAGTGAATCTGAATATAAGATACTTTAAAAATGATAAAAAATTTTGAATATCTTATCTTTTCAAAATCACACTTTTTTTTTTTCAAAATCTAAGATTTTACAAATCAAATACCCTTTGAGTAGGTTTAGTTATTTAAAATATGATTGGATGATTGGTTAAAATAATATAAAAATATATATAATTAATATGATTTAAAATTTTTTTAAAAATTATATATAAATTTAATAAAAATTAAATTATACACTTTTATTTTTCATATTAACATTAATTATAACATACTTTTATATAAAAGACTATACGAATATAAATTATTAATACTTTATTCAACGTGAATGCATGATTATCAAATCTTCTATTAAATTGATAATTAGAAAACAAACAATTACCAACACGAAAACCCATGACTTCTGAGTATAGGAGATACATTATAGCATCTATTATTAAAACAACTACTCATGCGCAGGTCCCAACAAGTTTCCATTGCCATTTGTGAAGAAAATTTCCTTCGATTTAAAATAATCCCTTAATTTGGTGAAGGTTAGACATTTGACTTGTTGTTTAATTTACACTTTCCTTGACTGCAAGAGAAACTAATCTATATCTATTTGAAACTTGCTTTCAATTTTTTTGTTGTAGTTGTTGGTGGGAGTGGAGGGTTGTAACTACATCAATAATGATCATAAATAAACCTAAATCATTTTAAAATTTAGTAATTGGCTTGAGATTTAGATATTTGACTCCAAAGCACACCCATAATATTCTTTTAGCTAAAAATTTTAATTCAAACCCTCATTCTCTCATAAATAGATAATTATGTTATCAAAGGTGATATTAGTAATTATGATACTCATTAAAAAATTTATCTAATTATTTTTTAATTATAGTATCATAATACCGAATATTGGGTTTGATTATATAATTATATTAATATTAGATAACATTATATTAACAATAATTATGATACTGAAAAATAAAAGAAAAAACAATTTGGAAGAATGGAATCTCTAGTTAGTTGTTCATCATTTAATCAATAAATTAATAAAAATTAATTATTTAAGAGCATTGTTATTTTATAAATTATGGTGATAGTGATAGTAGCTTATTTAAAACTAATTATTTATGTTCAAAGGAAAAGCTAATATGGCAGCTAGCCTGACATGCAGGATTGTCAGAATGTTCAAGAGAGGATGTATCCGTAAGATGGTGATTTCTTAGTAATAAGCAAAAGTCAGTAAATTTGTAGCTTAATTTAATTTATTTATCCAATTATTTGAAATGATATTCAGATATTAAATTTATAATTTGAATTTTAATATTTATAATTTATTTTACATCTCCAGGCTACGTCTTTTTTATAAAATGTAAACTTTTATAGGTTTTTGGTAAAAAAAATTAATAATTATTTGCAGGTCAACGATGAACATTGGTTGTTATGATGAAGTGGCATTTAATTAAAGAAAGTGGGAAAAAAATGTTTCTTCAAGATTGAGCCTTCTTGAAAACTTAAAAAAAAAAAATCAATACATTATTAATTTATAAAATTAATAAATTTTTAATAATAAGAGTTATAAAGTTTGAATTTCAAAATTAAAAAAAAAACAGTTTTAAAATTTTAATTTAATATAATATTTTTAAAAAAATTATTAAAGTTGAGTTTGTTGGATAAAAAAAAATCAAATATCAACATACAAAATAGGATTGAAAGTTTTTTTTTTTTTTCTTAAATCCTTGTATCTCTCACACTATAAATATGATCCCAAGAAACAAAAGTAAGAGAGTTTAAGGAGGAAAGGAAGAGTTTAGCCTTATTCGATCATCATTTTTAGCCATGGCATTGTTACCAACGAATCCTTTAGTGTTTACAGTTCGTAGGCATGAGCCTGAGCTAGTCGTCCCAGCTAAGCCAACCACTCGTGAGTGCAAATTACTCTCGGACATTGACGACCAAGAGGGTCATCGATTCCAAATCCAAGGGCTCCATTTTTATGAACACAACCCCTGCATGCAAGGGAAGGACCCTGCTAAGGATATCAGGGAGGCAGTTGCTCAAACCCTTGTGTTTATTATCCATTTGCTGGTAGGCTGAGAGAAGGGCCAAACCGAAAGCTGATGGTTGATTGTACTGGGGAAGGTGTCATGTTTATTGAGGCTGATGCTGATGTTACCTTGGAGGAATTTGGTGATGTGCTTCACCCACCGTTTCCATGTTTGGAGGAGCTTCTTTATGATGTCCCTGGTTCTACCGAACTGCCGAATTGTCCATTGCTGCTAATTCAGGTATTTGTTTTTATAACTCTTATCTCTCACTTTGTTATGGGATTTTTTTTTTATGAAGGCCACGAGAGATAGAAGAAAAGAATGCAGAAATTGAGATTTGAATCACAAATAATATTTTCTCTGCATAAATTAACTGTGCTAAACTTTAGGTTCAAGCCGGGCAAAATATATATATATATATATATTTGCAAACAATGGAAAAAATTAGATTTATTAAATCCTTTTCACCTTTGAAAATTTAACAGGTGACACGCTTGAAATGTGGAGGTTTCATCTTCGCCCACCGGTTTAACCACACAATGAGCGATGGTGCTGGGCTATCTCAATTCATGTATGCTGTGGGAGAGATAGCACGAGGTGCGCGTGCTCCCTCAATCTCATCGGTTTGGGAAAGGCACCTCTTGAATGCTCGAGATACACCACACATAACATGTCTGCACGACGAGTACTACAATGATTCGGTTGCCACAAAAGGTACAACTATCCCGACTGGCAACTTGGTTCGTCGCTCTTTCTTCTTCGGACCAACCCAAATTTCAGCTTTTCGCAGATTTGTCCCTGACAACGTTCGCTGTTCGACGTTTGATATCTTATCTGCATGGTTATGGCGCTGTCGCACAAAAGCCTTGGAACTTGACCCTGACGATGATGTTCGCCTCATCTGCATTGTTAATGCTCGCTCCAAGTTTAATCCTCCATTACCGTCAGGATATTATGGGAATGTACTTGGTTACCCGGCGGCTTCAACAACTGCAGGAGAGCTATGCCAAAACCAATTATCATATGCATTAGAGCTCGTGAAACTCGTCAAGACAAAAGTAACGGAAGAGTACATGAAATCAACAGCTGATTTACTGGTGATTAGAGGTCGACCAAATGTCAACTTGGTTGGATCCTACATTGTGTCGGATTTAACACGAGCCAAGTTCAAAGAAGTGGATTTTGGATGGGATGAGGCAGCCTTCGTTGGACCAGCCACAAGTTTGCCGCTAATAAGCTTCTATATACAATCCAAGAACAAGGACGGAGAGGATGGAATTGTGGTGCCAGTTTGCCTGCCAGCCCCAGCCATGAAAAGCTTTGTAAAGGAGATGGATGGCATGTTGAAGGATGAGAGTAACAAATTATAATTACTAATTTTAATTATCACATGAGTTTGTAAGAATAAGTGCATAACCTGTTATGCAATCACAAATATTTCTCACTCGAAATAATTTTTTAGTTTTTACTCTCAATCTTTCATTTAATGTATACCAAATGGGGAGTTGAGACTTAATTAAATGTTTTTTTTATTGGTTTTTTGTTGTTTTTGGGCATTATTTCCATGTGTAAACTATTGGGATTTTAAGTTTGTTTATGTTTTCCTTGATGAGTTTCTTTAGCCGTATTTTCCTTTTTACTCTTTATAAAAGGATGGTTTAGGATGAGCTTAATGTGCAAATAGAATAATTTGAGTGCTTGTTACAAAGAGGAAAATTTTGGACAAAGATTTTTAAGTAAAATTTGTAAAATTTTTTTATCAAAAATGATAAGTATAAATTAAAATTAAAATTTTAAACCGATAGACTAAAAAATCTTATTATATATATCAAGTGCAAAATTTGAAAAGTTTTTAAAAAATTATATATATATTTTATAAATAGGTATTTTATTAAAAAAATTTAATAAAATTTTTACTATTAAATAAATATTAATTAAATTTGAATTATAAGTTGCATTTTCAATTACTTTTATATATTATTTATCTTTTCATTAAACTCTATTAACCTATCAATTTATATTTTTTTATTAATATTTTAGATCATTTTTAATAAAAAAAAAAACAAAATTTACTTAAAAAATTTCATCTAAATCTTGTTTCGATACATAGATCGTATATATTACTTTCATCTTATTATATTTATCTATGTTTGACATGTCTGATGGAATAATAAGCTCCTTTCCCCATCTTTTCCTCCATTTTCCTTTACAAATAGTTTAGTATTTGTGCTCTTTTCTGGGTTTCCAAGAAGGCAAAAATTGACCATTCTATTGTAGTAATCACTTGAGATTAGAGGTATAAATGATACATTAGTACTCGCAAGTTACTCGGGTTCGATTTGAATAAAACTCGAATTCGATTCGATTATTATCGAGTCGAGCTCGAGTAACTTGATTCATCGATCGAGTAGAGTTCGAGTATTTTTATACCCGATTCGAGTAGCTCACGAGTTTAATCAAGCTTTTATATTTAAATATTTTTTATTATTTTAATTAATAAAATATTTCAAATTTGAGTTCAAGTTCGAGCACAAATAATCGAACTATTATTGAGTATAAGAATCGAGTTTATTTTTAATCGAGCTTAATCGAACGAACTCGAGTAGCTCGATTTCGATTACAAATCAAGCTCAAGCTAAAAAATGAAACTCGATCGAGTTCGAACCGAGTATCGAATCATGAATTGGGAGTCGAGCTCGAACTTCTCACTGTATCTGTTCAACTCGACTCGATTACACTCTTACTTGAGATTGGAAAAAAAAATGAGAATCATTTATATTTCAAACTAAATCTAATGTTGTAGAAGTTGAGCCCCATGAAAGCAATACATATTCATAGATATGTTTAGATTGTAAAGAGACTAAAGAAAAATTATGAGACTGAAAATAAATCTACAACGTGTAAGCATGATCATTGTTTGTTGTCACAATAATAATTAATTAATTGTGGAAACTCCTTTGAAATCAATAATGGTGATAGTTGAACTAGATTCAACATTAGTTTTTTGCAGTCTAGATGTGGTCGATTCTTTGGCTTTAATTTATCCAAAAAAATTCTTTGACTTTAATAAAAGAAGGGAAAATAAAAAGTACTTGATTGGGAAGTGCTTATCAACATATAAAGAAGAAATCGATAATCATATGAGTTGTTAATAAAATATTAAAATTTTAATTTTAATAATTTCAAATATTCCATTATTGTATATTTAAACGAATAATTTCACAAGAATTTAAAAAAAAAGGGGGAAATTTGAGGATTCTTTTGAATCCAACATAATTGAAGAAAAAAAAAAGTGCCCTGAAGCTGGCAATAATTTATGAACAAAGAGTTCATTTCATCCTCAAGTTTTAAATTTGGACAATGTTTTTCATTGGTTTGGCCCACCTTCTCGTATTACCACGTTCAATACAATGAGCAGTTGGACCCAAAATGCGAAGCCCATTTTTTTCCTTTTGCCTTCGCCTTTGCTCGCACCACTCGTTTTCTTCTTCAACAACATAACCCAAAAATCACCGCAAAGGAAAACCTTAAACCTCCGCAATGGCCAAGACTCTAATAACAGCTCGCCCTTCCATCTTCTCATCAACAAAAACCAATCTTTTCCTGAACTCCTTTCCATTATTTTCTCATTTCAACAAATCTTTTAACTCTCAAGCCACACCCTTGGCCATCAAAAACCACCCAAATTCAAGGTTGTTTTGTTCTTCCAACATTAATAAACCAATCAACAATGAAGAAAAGAACACCCGGGTTGTTTCAATAACCGGGTTTAGAGTTTTGGGTCACCGCAGATTTTCCGTAAAAGCTACTCATGTTAATGATCCTGGCTCTATTGACTCCCCTCTAATGCAATCTATGGAGAAAAAGGTAACTTTTTCTCTTTCTTTTGTACTTTTTTTATGTTTGATTTTATTCAAAATTCGATTTTTATTCTCATAGGGTTGTTATTTAGTTGTTTCTGTTTGGCTAAGTGAAATGAGGATATGTTGTTTCTTGATTGTTGCTTAATTCTTTTTTGCTATTTGAGACGCCAGGATTTGAACTCCGATCATTGAACTAAGAGTCCAGCACTCTATTAATAGATAATAAGTTGAATAATTATGTCAGGCTAAAACCTGAAAGTTTAAATTTTTTGCAAGTTGATCAATTGTTAGCTATTAGCACTCTGCAATGTAATCTGTGTGACTGATGGAAAGAATTTTTTTCTTTTTAAAAAAAAGGATGAAGCCTTTTTGAAGTTTGAAAATAAAAGGCTTTCTAAATTAGTTTGTTCTGTTTATATTATCGAATGCAAAGGAAGACATAGAACAAGTTTCATGGCATCGATTTTCTTTGCTTTTCTGGATTTTCATTTAGGATTATGAGTTTAAGATTCAAAGAGTTTAATCTTCATTGTATATATCTCAAGAATCCAATTTTAAGTGTTGCTTGTAAAGCTTGTTCGAGAGGGAGAAATTTTCTAAGGCTAATTTCATAGAAACACTAATAGCCTAGAAATTTAGACTCGTAATCGGCCCTTACAGTAATTAAAGACATACTTGCCATTCTATCAAAGTAATTCAAAACAAAAGAGGAATATAACTATTTACTGTCCATTTCTTTTTGCAGTCAAAGTTATTCATTGTGTCTACTGTATGATTTAAGAAAACCCCTAATGCAAGCTTCAGTCAAGCCCTCAATCTTTATTTCAAGGAATTGCCTCCACAAAGTCTTGACTTTTTACGAAAAAAATTACTTTCAACTTCAGCAAATGGGAAAAGGTGTTTTTCAGTTTTTACCCATTTAAACCTAAGGTATCAATGGAAGTAGTCCCTGCTGATGACAAGAAAATATTCCCTATTTGTTTCAATGCAATTACTGTCCAAAACAAATTCTAAATTGTTTATCATCTCCAACTAACTATTCCAAAGTCCTCTTGTTCCTTTGTTTTCAAATAACATAACTGTTTGACAATAAATCCACTTTCAATATTCCAGCAGTCTCAGTAATCAATTCCAAGGAGAGCAATTAACATATCTCTTACAGCTGGATGATAGTCATCCCCTATAAAGCTGTCAATACAGAGGCACTGGTGACAGTCTTGGAATGAGCCTTTAAATAATTAATATTAATGGGTTTCATGTCTTGGAGTCATCTATAAGTTGATCAATTACAGGAGAAGGCCTTATTTCTTTCTTTCTGGCAAGAAGTAGCCATGTTTGACCTTTACAACAAGTACATGGCTCTGATAAAGCTTTTTATTGGGCCAACTTGTCAGGAATGAAAGCAAATCATAGCTTGGCTGGAACCAACTGTATAAAAATGAGAGTAGTTTTGTTAGAAAAGAAAATTTTCTCTGCAAAAGATGATGTGTGAATGTTGTTCAAATTACCTAGTCAAGTGTTAAAGGAGCCTGTATCAATGTTAACTGTTAATTGAAATAAACATGGGTGAAATGCAATTTATTTCCAGTTGATTGGTATTATTCATTTTATCCAACTATGCTGTAGCTTGAGTTCAGTTTTTGTCTAATGTGAGTTTTTATTTAATTATTCCAGTAGAGGCACCAGTATTATTTACTTTTTGCCATTTTAACTGTTGATTTTTCTTGTTCACTGTCGTTCATAGAGGTAGTATAATTCTTGTCTACTTGGTCTATGCTCTTATTGGAGTTAATGATTTACTTTGCTTCCACAGATCAAAGAACATTTAAATGCAGAATCAGTCATTGTAAAGGATGCATCTGGAGATGGTCGACATGTTTGGTAAGCCATGTTTTCACTGGTTTAAGATTGAGCAAAAATACTTGCTAAGAGCTGCAATGGCCTCTTGCTTCATTCTTAATACCGTTCTTGGAAGTTGTAGTTCAACGTTACGGTGAATCCATACAAGTAGTTGTTTTGCATAGTTAATAAGTATTCTGTTGTAATCTATGAGATTGCTCTGTCATCAGTAAGAAACTCCTCAATTCTGTAGATTTGTAGCAATGCTGTATGATTCCTTTAGCAGCATCTTCTAGACCTGTCTTAAAATTTCCTTTGTGTATTAGGATATGATGCTTTCAATTTATAGAAGGGATATACTTGCGAGTTGTAACATAGGATTCTTATGACTAGTGTAGACTTAAGATTATATGATAACATACGATGTAAAACACATAACTGTGTTATATCAACTGTTGGATATTCTGCATTCATTTTTTATGCATAACTTCTTCAAATTCTTTCTCAGACGATCATAGTGGCATTTTGCCTCAAAAGATTTGAGCAAGGATATGGGGTATGCCATTGGACATGGCTGTTGTGGCAAAGTAAAAAAAATTGTGTAAAAATTGAGGGTTGAAGGAAAGTCAAGCTCACCATTTCATAGGTTCTTTTGGATTCTAAGAAGTTTGCATATAGTTGGAGATTTGCTTTAATCAAATCTGTATTGCATCTTGCTTTGTTGCAGAAAAACATGTAAATCATTACATAAGACCACTAATTTGTTAGAATGTCTTGCTCTGATAAGTTCTACACTGCAATGAGTGAAGTTCGTTTGATGGGAAATGTTAAAAGTTAAAAGTTAAAATAAAAATATATCCAAAATAAATTCTTTCAGTGAACATACCATCATGGGACTAATAGAGCATAGTAGCTTTGATTCTCATACCAAATTTATGTACTCTAACAAGTACCATTATATAATTCTTGGAGACTATATTAATTATATGTTCTAAGGGGAACATAGTTGTCCAGTCCATTTGACATTATTATCTTCTAATTGCTCTAAGTGGGATATGATATTGTGCATAGCTCATGTCACACTGCCAGTCCCAAGCTCGAATAAAGGAGGAGGGTTGCGATAGGTTGATAGCCAATGTAAAACATAGTCAAATCATGATGAAAGACCAAAATAAGAATTCTCGTTAGGTCATCGCCTCCCAGCAACGCACTACATTGGAGCCCGGATGTAGTGTTAAATATGCAAGGGTTGCTATGTCATCGCCCGAGAGTGAGGTGTTGCATCGCCACCCGGATGTGGTGTCAAATAGCCAAGGGGTCTCATGTTTTGGTGGACGAACACAAGTAAAGAAGCTAGTCCATAGGAGTAAATTATGCTTAGTTGCTTGGAATAGAAGATCATTAATTGGTAAGCTTGTAGAGATGGGAGATGCAATGGCTAGAAGAGGAATTAATATTACGTGTCTCCAAGAAACTAAGTGGGTAGGGGAAAAGGCTAGAGAGATAGAAACATAGGGCTTTAAGCTTTGGTGCACAAGGAATAGGAGGAGTAGAAATGGAGTGGGGATAATTGTTGATAAGAATTTGAGGGGTGATATGGTTGAGGTTAAAAGAAAGGGAGATAGAATTTTACTTGTCAAACTTATTTTAGAAGAGGAAACTATTAACATCATTAGTGCCCATGCCCCGTAAATAGGTTTGGATTAGGAGAGTAAGTAAAAATTTTGGAAAGATTTAGACGAGACAATCCGAGTCATACCATACAGAGAAAAATTGTTTATTGGAGGAGACATTAATGGTCACGTAGGCAAGGAGGGTAATGACTTTGAGAGGGTACATAGAGGATATAGCTTTGGAGAGAGAAACAAAATCGGAGAGATATCCTAAAGTTTGCTACTGCATTTGACCTAACGATATTAAACACATGTTTTATGAAAAGGGAATCACACTTGGTGACATTTAGGAGTGGATTAGATGCTAGTTAAATTGATTTCTTTTTTACGAGAAAAGAGGATAGAAATAGTTGTAAGGATTGTAAGGTTATACCATGTGAGAGTGTGGCCACACAACATAGATTGTTAGTTTTCGATCCATTCCACCTCAGGGGGTCAAAGAAGAGACATCAAAGTCATGAACCACACATTAAGTGGTGGAACTTGAAGGGGGACAAAATGGCAGTGTTTAGGGATAGACTAGTAGAAGAAGTTGATTGGAAGACCGATGAGGATGTAAAAGGAATGTGGGAAAATATTACAGTCAGAATTCAAAGGGTTGCGAAAGAGATACTTGGAAAATCTAGGGATAAGGCACCAATAGGAAAGGAATCTTGGTGGTGGAACAAGGATGTGAAAAAGGCAATTAAAATTAAGCAGGAGCGTTATAAAAATTTATGGAATAATAGGGATGAGGAGAATTATCGAAAGTATAAGATAGCAAAAAAGCATACCAAGAAGGCTATTCCAGACTCAAAGAGTAGGATCCATGAGGAGTTACATAGAAAATTAGAGACAAGCGTTGGAGAAAAAGAACTATTCAAAATTGCTAAGACGAGGAATAAGAAGAGTAGAGATCTTAATGGCGTTAGATGCATCAAAGGTAAGAATGGAAGAGTTTTAGTAAAGGATGAGGAGATTAAAAAGAGATGGAGAGATTATTTTGATAATCTCTTTAATAGTAGCTTTGAGCATGATATAGGTGGGTTGTACATACCTTTATAGGATGTAAATCGTGTGTTTAAGTGTAATATTAAAAGCTACGAAGTTAAAGAAGTTTTGAAAAGGATGAGATTAAAGAAAGTTGTTTGACGAGATGGAATCCCGATTGAAGTCTGGAAATGCTTGGGTGAAATAGGGATAATATGGTTGACGGATCTTTTCAACAAAATTTGGTGTACCCAAAAGATGCCAAAAGAATGGAGGAAAAGCACTCTTGTGCCTTTATACAAGAATAAAGGTGATGTACAAGATTGTTCGAACTATCGAGGAATAAAACTTATGAGTCACACTATGAAACTTTGGAGAGAGTATGTGAATGTAGGTTACGAGGTGAGAGCATTATTTTCAAAACCAATTTGAATTTATGCCAAGACGTTCCACAACAGACGCGATCTATCTTTTGAGGCTTTTATTGGAGGGTTTTTGGGTGAGAAAGAAAGATCTACATATGGCATTTATCGCCTTGGAGAAAGCATATGATAGAGTTCCTCGAGAGGTGCTTTGGTGAGCCTTAATGAAGAAAAGAGTACCTTTAAAGTACATCGATATAGTTAAAGATATGTATGAAGGAGTGGTAACGAATATGAGGACAGTTGGGGCATGACAGATAGCTTCTCTATTACCTCAAGATTACATTAAGGCTCAACACTAAGTCCTTTCATTTTTGCATTAGTTATGGACGAAGTTACTAGACATATCCAAGATAAGGTGCCATGATGTATGTTATTTACCAATGATATAGTCTTAGTTGCTGAAACTTGTGATGCCCTTAATACGAAATTAGAATTATGGAGTACACTAGAGTCTCAAGGTTTTAAATTGAGTAGATCTAAACCTGAATATATGGAATGCAATTTTAGTAGTCAAAAGGAAGTGGGTACTAGTGTGATTAAGTTGGATGGTGAGGGAGTTCTAAAGAGTAGCTAGTTTCAATATTTGGGATTAATTATTCAGAGTTATATTGAGATAGAAGCAGACGTCAAACATAGGGTTCAAGTAGGATGGGCGAGGTGGTGAAGTGCTTCGGGTGTTTTGTGTGATCGCAACATGTCTTTAAAATTAAAAACGAAGTTGTATAAAATAACTGTAAGGCATGCATTACTCTATGGGACTGACTATTGGGCTGTTGGGAAACAACATCAGAAGAAAATGAACATAGCGGAGAGGAGTATGCTTAGATGGATGTGTGGTAAGACTAGAAGAGACAAAATCAGAAATGAGGAGATTCGAGAAAAATTAGGGGTGGTGCGAATTGAAGAGAAGATGAAAGAGGAACGTTTGCAATGGTTTGGACATGTGAAATGTAAGCTTATCTGTGCGCTGGTTAGGAGAATTAAGTCTTTAGATCTAGGAGAGATCAAAACATCTAGAGATAGACCACAAAAGATATGGACGCAAGTAATAAAAAACGATATAATGGTTAAAGAATTAGATGAAAAGGTGGTTGTTGATAGAAATGAGTGGCGCAAGAAGATTCAAATTACAACCTAACTTGATTCTTTTATTTGGTTTTTCATATAGTCGACCCCAGAGTATGGGATATAGGGCTTAGTGTGTTGTTGTTGTAAAACTCATATTCTGAGTTGTCGTTTTAGCAAATTACAGGGTAGTTTCGGTATAAAGTTCAAAGTCTGATGAATGAAATGGAGACTGAAGGTGAAGCATGCCTGCTGGCCCTGAGCCAGAATTTAGTTTTTTGCCCCTAGATATATTTGCATTCTCAAAAGATAAGCAGTTATTGGACTTCATGGAGTTATAATTAGCTTTTAGAGTGGAGGTGAAGTAGGGTCTTTCCTTAATAAATTAGTACTATAAACATTGATTGTTGGTCTCCATGTATCTGATTATCTGGAATGGCGTATCTCTGCGAATTATGATGTTGCACAGTTATGGCTAGTTCATCAATGCTGTAAATACCTACTTAGCAATAGCTAAGTCTGAATCACTCTGTAAACTGTTGATTCTTTTGGATAGTGCAATTTACTCGGTTTTGGAGCTTATAGTGTGCTTGGCTTCATAGTTTGCACAATTTCTGGACTGAATTTATCTTCCTTGTTGCAGCATTGATGTCGTCTCTTCAGCATTCGAGGGACAATCGGTTGTGAACAGGCAGAGGATGGTTTACAAAGCCATATGGGAGGAGCTCCAAAACACGGTGCATGCAGTAGACCAGATGACTACTAGAACCCCCAGTGAAGCAGCAAGTCAGATGTGATAAAAAGCATAGCCTATATTTTCAACCTGACAACCAAACTCCTTCCAATAATTCTCTTTAGTTTCCTTGCCTTATGAAGAGTCTTCAATCTGGTTTGGCTAGTAGCAATTTGTATTCTTCCTCTCCTTTATATTCCACTA
Organism: Durio zibethinus; assembly: GCF_002303985.1. Next base: position 3,223,418 of record NW_019168492.1, on the reverse strand, counting down.
CCATAAAAGTCAAAAACTTTTGCAGAATTTATCACTGCATGCACTAGATAAGGGAAAGAGTTACTGTTACTGGGTTTTCTCCTCCCTTTCTTCTGCCAGAAAAAGGATGGAAGTTATTGCTAGTCACTACCATTGTGTTGGCTGTTATTATGATTTTGTTTTAGGGTTACATCATGAATGACCACTAAACTATACTGAAATGATAAATATGATATCTGAATTTAAAAATTTTTAATATGATATTTGAATTATAAATTGATTAACTAATATAGTACTTTGAAAGTTATTTATCTATCACGTGTCATTATTTTAAGTTAGTCACGTAGTTCAAGTATCACGATAGTGATTTTATCTGTCATCTATATGAACTATGGTTGCTGATGTGTGGTTTCTGATTGCCCATATTATTTCTGGTAAGGGCTCGTTGAGTTTGAACGGACTGCTGCAGGTAGGAATTTGGCAGGCATATACAAACAATGATTTCTTGAGGTTGGAGGTTTCTTGTGTTTGGTGGGAGAGGAAAATGGAGTGGAAAGTAGAGCTTGCATATAATTTTAAGGCAGCCCTTTTTACTTAGGGTCGACAATTCAATTCACTTCCGATGGATTTCGATTTAATCTAATCTCATAAGGTTTGAAAATTGAATTTCGAGTCGAGTTAAAAATTGTTAAAAAAAATATTTAGATCGAGTCGGATTTAGATTTTAGGTAAATATAACTTGACCTGATATTTATATAAAAATTAATTTTTTAATTATTTATTAATTTTTTTATTATATATATTTATATAATTATATATTTAAATATTTATATTTAAATATATAATATTTTATATTTATAAAAATAATATTTTATTAATTTTAAATCGAATATGAGTTATATAATATTAAATTGATTATTAAAAAAATTAAAAAAAAATTCAAATCAAATCGAGTTTGGATTTGATGATACAAAAATTGAATCGAATTCAGGTAAGCAAAAATTTATCTTCCATACGTTTCGTTACCAATTCTACTTTTATCTGTTTGGTATAGGGAGAAATCCTTGGAAAAAAAAAAAAAGAATTTATGGAAGAGCCTGTGTGCTTTCAAGCCAAAATTCGACTCTTTCAAATTGAAGATATTAGAATTTAATATTTTAGTCAATTGATTCAATCAATTGTCGTCAAAGTTGATATTTTATAGATTTAGAATTTAAATATTAGTATTTATAATCTTTATTATCATTTCAAATGAAAAAGATTAGAATTAAAAATTTTATTAAATTAATTTATATAATTATTTTTAAAAAATAATATTTAATAAATTTAAATTTTAAATGTTAGCTATTGTAATCTTTATTTTTATTTTTAAATTATAAATTTTTTATATGATAAAAAATATAAAAATAATATTATTTAAAATTTTAATAAAAATTAAAAATATATATTTTATATTTCATGAATCAACTTAAATTATTAAAAAAATAATTTGATATTCTTAATTGAGTCAAGCTAGCTGCCATAAATGCCACTCCCATTTTTACTCGAGTCCTCTCTCTATCTCTGTAGAACTAGGAAATGAAAATGAATTGAAAACATATACTAAAATAATAAAAAAAAAAAAGAAAGGGTAAAGGATGCCTTGCGTCCATGAAACAACTCAAGAGAAGCAACAGGCTTATAATAATACAAAAAAAACATTGACCACAACTTAGCACCTAATAATAATAAAAAAGGGGTTTAACGATAGCCACATTCTGCCCCCACCTATAAAGCAAACCCTATAAAAATAAAACAAACCTATCCCTTGTACAAAACGTAACTTTATATGTAGTGCTTTCTTATGAATATTACTTTCACCATATTTGTGTCTGATTGCACTAGTTTCTGTCAACTTTTGTTCTGAACTTAGTCATGCTACTTCTAGTTTTCTCCTTGCTATATTTATTTCACTCATTAATTTTTAAGTACAATAATTCGTATTATCTTTTTTATGTAAAATATTTTATATAAAAATTATATATCATAATTCATATTAATATAAAAATATAATTTTTTTTAAATTTTAAATTATAATTTTTTTATATATTTTATTCATATTGTGTTACTATGTAATGTTTTAAATTACCAATTTTAAAATTTTATATAGTGAGAGTTTAGTTTAAATATATTAAATTATAAAAAATAAAAATAATAACTATATTAGTAATAAAAAATTAAAATTTTTATATCCCATCATAATTGTTAAAAATTTTATAATTATTTTTTACATGATTTAATATTTTAAAAATATTAAATAATAATTTCATTATCAATACTTTTAAATGCATTTTTTTTTTCAATATACACAATTAAATTATCATTTAAAATTTTTAAAATATTCATTAATAAAAATACTTTCTTTATTATAATAGTTATAATAAAGACAACCGAAAAAATCAAAACTATGCTTAACAACCAAAAAAAAAAAAAAAGTAGACTAATAAGAGCTTTTTGCACTTTATTTAAGTCACACGTGACTTGAGATTTTTTTTTTGGGATTCGGTATAGGCTAAAGCCCCCACTAAACCCTACTTAGCTCCATTCTGGTTGAAAAATTAGGTTGCTTTAGGTATATATTTATGTTAGACAAGTCACCTTGACAATAACCTAGTTGGCAAGTGGAAGGATTCATGCCAAATTATCAAAAACTTACTATCTTTTAACTTATTTCACCACACTTTAGTATGTATATCATTTATTTCTTTGTAAATTAGTATATTTTTAAGGTTCCAAAAAACTTGGAACTGATCCATGCATTATTTTCCAGAATAAGATTTGTTCAAAATATTATGGAAATCAATGACCTTACTATAATTAGTTACAAATGAGGTGAAATTATCAAAATCTATTGCTTTGAATGGTAAAGAGCTTGATTTTCCTTAAATAAAATTTTAATTTCGAATTTTATTAATGAAAAAAATAGGTTTGAGAAAACTTATTCATTTTATGAAATTCAATTTGATTCGATTCCGAATTAATCGAAATTTAAAGTGATTATCGAATCAAAAATCTTAGATAAAAAATATAAGATGACATTAAGAAATTTGCTTGAAGTAATTATTTCTAGAGTTTAGTTACATGAATCATGCAAGAAAAGTGATTATTTTAACCTGTAATAAACAAGATTAATATTCCGAGGGTTTAGTCTAATTGATTTGTTATGTTGACTGTTGTTTGATTTATCATTCATGTTGAAATAATGGCCTCTTAATGCATGATGACTTTTACTCCATATACTAAATAATTTTTTTTAAAAACCCTTGATTGCTTTAACATAACAAAATTGCAAGTACAATCTTTCAACTCAAAACACAAGAAAAACAAACAAAAAAACAAGAACATGATCATGATCATATAAACAAAAAGAAGACAACAAACTCATGATCATGTGTAATGTTCCCAACGAACATGAAAACTACTTGCCTTGCTGACAAAAAACACTGAAACAATTCATCTTTTGAGTTCAGAAAGATTCACCAATCACACTTATAGTTAACACCATGTTTTCCAATCATATATATGGCTAGACTCTCAGACCATCTTTGACTGAAACTGAAGCTGAACCGTCCGAGCCATCACCATCGGAGTGGTCATTGTGTCTCTTTGATGGACCTGAAGGAGGAATGGGAACACCTTTGGTGAGAACACTGAAGGAAACTTTGATCATTTTATTATGTTTCTGTTTGTTTCTGAGGCTTGAATCATGTATTCTGTATACAGCTCCATTGCTTACAGGAAGGAGAAGAAAAAGAAACGACAGAAACAACAGAAAAATGGTTAGACTAATCTGTCTGGTACCCATTGAAAAGAAAAAAATATATAGTATTGAATTATTTGTATGAAAAGGCAAAGTAATCCGAGAGGATAGGCAGAAATTGGGAAAATGTCAAAGAAAAAATTTGCAGAGTAACGGATGCATATAGAGAAAGCACAAAATGTGGGATTTAGGTAGAGGTAACAAGAGACCAATTGTAATATAAAACGAGGGAGAGAGAGAAGGCTAAACTTATTAGACCTAATTATTTCGTGTCTTTGTACGAAAAATTACATATCATAATTTATGTGGATAAAAAATAAAAAATTTTTTTTTTATTTTATTAAATTTATATATAGTTATAGTTAAAATTTTAAATCATATTATTTTTATATTTATTTTTCATTTTATGTTTATTTCATGTCATCATATTATATCTTAAATTATCAAATTTAAAATTAACTCTTAAATCGATCCATGTATCATTTAAATTAATGACTAAAAATTCAAAATTCAAAAAAAATTTATGCACATAAAAAAAGTGCATGATTTTTTTTTATAAAAAAAATTCAGAGATAGATAGATTGTTTAGTTTTCGTCAGAACAAGATGTATCATATCTAATAGTCTAAGACAGGTAATTATAGATCATACATTCAAAATGATTTCAATAAATAAGTATTGATAAAATTCAAACATAAAATCTCTTCATCGAGAAAAATAAATTTAATCAATTTAACTAATTATTTATTAATAAAGAACATGATTTAAGGTAGAAAAAGTCTCTATTCGTTGTTGGATGAATCACATTTATATGATTGTTACCTCATTGGACTCTCCCATCACTCGTTTTTCTTCACATTTCATCTCTCTTTTTTTATTTTTTTTTTATTGTGAAACTCTTTCTCTTGCTGCTTAGAATTAAAATCTAGGATAGATCAAATTTGTTAAATTTGTTTCAAGATTAATGTAAAAAAAAAAATTATTGACAAAATAATTAAACTAAATAAAAATTACTTGTCATCAAAATAGATCAATGAATAAATTTGCATAGGATATTTTAATCCGAATATAACAAATTTAAGGACATAACATGAATATAAAAATATTTAATTGAGATAAAAAGGATTTAGTTGGGAGATAGTTATCCACTATTTCTTCTATATATTATTGGTTTTCGACGCACGAAAAAGGATTGGCTTAATCGCACGTCAATGACACTCCGATTAAAATCAAACGGCTCTAAATTAACCTCTTATTATTTATATATATTTTTCATAAATAAAAAATATGTATATGTATATGTATATGATTACAATTTTATTTAAAATTGATGGTTTTTTATGTATTTTAATTTATTAATTCATGCTATTTTATTATATAAAATATTATATTTAAATTATATTTTATATAAAATTTATATATTTATTCAATTAATTTATTTTCAAATTATTTTTTGTCCTTTGATTGGGTGTGACGTGTGACTGAAATGTACCAAAAGGGGGAATTTTAAACCCTAGCCTAAAGTGACAAGACCACTTGGTCAATGACGTGTGATAAAGTTTTACTTTTATCTATCTGCCTAATAAAAGCTTCGAACAATGCTAGGGCCAGTCGTTTCTTGGGTCACCAATCAACACTCTTTCAGAAGTGCATCAACTCAATTTCACTTACCTGTTTTAAATTGGTTAATAATAACAATAATAATAATAATAATAATATTTTGAGTTACTGATGAAGTGTTAGTTTTTGTTTTTTTTAGCTGATTGAAATTTTACCAGTTCAAAATTAAAGCCTAATATAGAGACACAAGTTGAGTCAACTCGGTGAGTTGACTCTTTAACTAACATGAGAACTCTTTATTCCACAACACATCCATTTTAATTTTATTAACTCTGAAAAAGGTAAAAAGATAAGTGGAGGATGATTAGACTCAGTGAAAAAAGGATGGAAATAGAGAAGAATTTGAGAGAATTGAGTTGGGAGAATATGATAAATCGTTCGAGATGGCATGGATGCGAGATCGACGACCGAACCATAGATATTTATATAATGAATTTCCTTGTTTTCATAATAGGATCAAAAGATTTGAATTTTAATTTTAAGGAAAATAAATATTTCCTTTTTTTTTTTTTTTGCTTCAACAAGCGATAATTAGAAAAAGAAATGAAAAGAGTTAAAAAAAAAAAAGACAAGCATTTTTAGAACAAAATTTAAAATATTTATACTGTGAGGAAAAGGCTAACAAGTATTTGAATGCAAAATTTATTATGTAAACCCATACAAATGTTGTTGAGACATTTCATTTTTAATGAAAGTGTTGTTAAGACTAAAGAGTTAGTGAAATTTTGAGTAAGGATGACAGTTTAATTCGTATTCGATGGATTTCAATTTGATTTGATATCTTAAAATTAGTTTTTTTTTTTTTAAATTATATTTTGAGTCAAGTCGGATAATTATAAAATAAAATTAGATAAACTTATCTCGATGAGATCTAATATATATATATAATTATTTTTTTAATTATTTATTTAATTTTTACATTTAAAAAATAATATTTTATTAATTTTAAATCGAATCGAATTAGAATATTATAAATATAAAATCGAATCGATTTAAAATAAATAAAAACTTACTTTAACCTGATCTGTTGCCATCTCAATCTTGAGCTTATTATAAAAAGTGAACTCTAAAGAAAATTTGCAGTAAAGATGGGTAACGCAGCGCAAGTGTAGTCCAGGCTTGTTTTCTAACGGGCAAAATGACAAGATGAGAAGTGGTTAATGTTTTGTTATAGACAACCGGTAACAGGTTTCACTTAAACAGCTAGCAATGGCAGAGATTAGGATTTGCCAACTCATTAGATGAGAACATTCATCAACACATACATTAAAAATAAAAATAAAGCATTAATTATAACAACTTTTATATATTAATTAAAAGATCTTTCAAAACGTTAGTTGAGTTGGTAAAAATCAAAATATTTTGTTTAAATTTGTTTATCTTATTAATAGTTTGGTAAACGATATGTAAATTTAATATAAGTCATCACTTAAATTTACTGTGTGCCTTTAACTCTTGAATGTAGCAAATTTTTAAGTTACCATGTTGTTTTCATTTCCCATTTCTCAACAACAATTTTACTGGAAGGTTTGATTGAAGAAATAATTTAAACAAATTGAAACTAATGAATATTCAAGATCCTTCGCTGCATCATGTAGAATAGATTGAAGTTTAGGCCATTCAGAAGAAAATTGAAAAATCTATACAGAAATTTGTAGGATAGGATACCGTGAAGGAATAAGGATTAAGTAAATGGAAGAATCTGATCACTTCAAATTTATAAATCTGAGTCTGAGATCTGCACTGTGGTGTGTCTAATGTGTTACAGAGGAATAAAAAAAACCTGGTTGTTATACACAAAAAATTAATGACTTTTTCAATTGGGGAACAATAAGCATAGAATTTCTCTTTTTCATACCTGGGGAACATCATTCTTCCTGTTGAAATGGATCTTTTTATTGCTAAAGGACTTGTAACCAAATTGAAAACCCCACTTCTGTAATTTGACTTGCAATATTCTCCCCCATCAAATTGTTTTAAGGATCTAATTCCCATTGCTGATTGGAAATGATGTTCCACTTGCAGATCCTCATCTTCTTCACTAATGTGTAATATATCAGCAATGGAGAGGACTTGGCCTTGAAACAGAAGAACTCATTGAAACTGACCTTCTCAATGGTTGGATTCCATTCCCATCCTGTCTAATTTCTACCATGCTGCTACTTTCTTGCACATTCCCCATATCACCAACACCTTCACCTGTTGTCTTTGGAGCATCATCTCACACAACAAGGCTACCCACAACCTCTTCTCTAACACCACTTTCCAAATCCTGGATCACTGAAATAACATAATTTCTTTGCTGATATTCAAATGCAGATATACCAACATTCCTGGAAACTTCCAGGATTGTCGCCGCCGCAGCTTGATCAGGCAAAAAAATGGTAGATGCAACATTGGCACGGCAAAGGGGACAACTAGAGTGAGACTGTAACCAAGTATCGATACAAGGAACATGAAAAGCATGGTTACACTTTGGCAATAGTCTCAAACTCTCATCTTCTTGAAACTCACTTAAACAAACAGAACAATCTGTTCCTTCAACTAAACCATCACCTTTTTTATACTTACAAACTGTTAAAGACATGATAAGACCTTCATCTAATCCTTGTGAAGTAGCTTGCCAGCCATCATGATTCATTTCATCCCTACTTTCGTTGAACTCTAAGCTTGTATGATCCTGGCTGCGCCGTCTACAATGCTTTGAGATGATAGCATAGCAACTTGCCAAGATAAATGCACTTGCCAGGATGCCAATAAATGCTATAATCAGATGTGAGAAATCAGTTCCAGGATCATCATCATCATCACCATCAAGGCCAAAAGGAGGAGGCGGTGGGAAAATGAGATAGCACCATTGTGGACAATATATGCTACAAAGTCCTTCTGAACAATCTTTATATGTATCATAGGGTGACCACGGATTTGGGGTGCTTGCCGAAGAACTCATTTTCAATCTTTGAAACAGCTTTGTTTTCTCTTAGATGTGAAGGGAAGAAAAAGTAGAGGAAAGGGCAAGTTGATTTCTTCATCTCTTTTTCCTCTACTTTATTCCCATTGCTTTGGCTTTGGGTCCTTTTTTTTTTTTTTTTCTTCAATGGCGATTGATGGGTAGTTGACTAAGTGGCATGTTTTTCTTGGATCAAAGAGAATTATTAAATCAATTGCCTTAAGTACCGTCTCAGCATTCAATATTGGTTGGTAAAGTGTAGTTGAGTGGATTATTTTACATTTCCTATAGAAAGCAAATCACATAACAACAGGCTCAACCAATGGGATATTGCCATGATTCCCAAATTGTGCTAGAATAAATCAGATGCTACCATTTATTGTCTGACGTGGCAAAATCTCATTGGTGAGCAATGAAATTTGCCACACAGGATTACATACCCTTTTTGGGTGCAATTGCGTAAAGCAGGCCTTAGGAGCAGATGAAGGATAGATGATAGGAAGATAAACTAGAGCTGCTGCTACAGTTTTAAAGCAGGGAAAATGGGGGCTCTTTGCAACATTAATGATGGATTTTTGCTATTCTAATTTCTCACTTTTTTCACATTTTATTTCTCTCATTACTTTCATTATATATATTGACTTGATAGTCGGAAAATCATTTCCAAGCTTGACTAGAACCTCTCCCCTGTCCCCTTTCTTTTATCTTGCAAGCGCCGATTGAAGAGGATGTTGACCTCTGACCCAAAATTTACCATCAATATTCGCACAACAACATAATGTCCTTGTCAATGTTCTACATCTTAATCAAGATTCAAGGTTTATTTTTGGGTGCCATTGATCAAGAGTGAAGGTTGATCAGATGGCTGTCCCACCTTAAATTAGAGTTGCAAAAACTGCAACTCTCTTTGGGTTGACTTTCAAATTCAATGGTCTTAAAAATTCAAAGGATACTTACTAAGATGGTTCATCTCATTGATTATCAACAAAACGAATTCTCCTTTATAAAAGTACCTTGAACCCGAAACTTAATTCGGTTAATTTATATAATTCACTTCAAAAGCTAATATTCAACGAATTTAAAATTCAAATCTTTACACTTACAATCTTTTCGTCTATTCCTAAACTCCAGCCTCTTATATACTCAAAAAAACAATGTGCCTTTATATATATATATATATATATATATATATATAAATTTATATATATATCAGCGCAACAAAATTGTCCGACATCATAAAGTTATAACCCTAGAAGATTTCTAAGCAAGAAAACAACTGAGTATAGGTGGCACAAAAAATTGCAACAAATCCACAGGAATGAGGATTCTTTGAAAACTAGAGTTTAAATCAGCCTCCGGATTTGACTCAAAACTCATAAGATGTTCACTTAAAATATCTCAATAGTATCACTCCCGAATGAATGGTTTCAAATCAAAATCGTAAGAGACAGGGAATTTATATGTTATTACTTACAGACTAATGCAGAAAATGCAGCTGCATTCCAAAACTCTATCCAGATGGAGCCACAGCATTGGGCTTCCAGGTATCATACAGTTAAGACAGTTTAGGAAGACTTACGAATTGAGGGCATCAGGCAGCTGGCTTCAACAGCAGCTGCTCCTGTTACCAATTTTCTATCAACTTCTGCTACCAGATCGAGCTTTTTATGTCACGGGTGAAAAAGTTTAACAATATGTCGATCTAATAGAGAGATGTATGGTGCATTTCTTAGTAGTGGACTAAACAATGTAATCTACAATACAACTGAGGAAGAAGATTATAGAAATGATTTTTCATTATTGATTCAAACTAAGATACAAACATTTGACGTGTTTATTTTCCTCTCAATTTCTATAAATAAATGAATAATCACTATTAAGGCTAAACCTATACTCAATTCAGTAGGGCCTATGCTTTTCCTTTTCTCCGGTCATCCAAGGCCTGCTCCAAAAATAAAATAAAAAAATGGGTCAAAAATAACTAAATGCACTGGCAACTAAGATAACAATAAAACTACTTTCCCCTGAAATTCTAACAATATATTTCATCTAAGCACTGTAGAGAAGAGCATGATTAATACATATTCTCATACTTATGTTGGTATCAATCTACTCATATTTTCCTTTATGTCCAAGTAGAGATATAACAGGCATGTAACAAATCATCATATTTTATTTTATCCCTTTTGATGCCTCAATATAATTCTTACTTCATTAATTCATCCTGAAAACCAAATCTGAATGACAGCACACATACTTTTTCAAATTTTAAAAATTTAACCTCATCTGATGGCTACTTCATCACAATAGCATTCTTTGTGGTTCTATTCATCTCATGACAAATTTGTAGGAATATGTACGAACAACAACACCACTCATTCATTTCACCCTTTGTTTTTTAAGAGAAAATCAAAAGATGACATAAGATTGCATTTAAAACTATTGTAACAACTCAACCTTTACAGATGTAGTTAATCTATAATAATCAATAACCATTGTTTTGGGTATCTTCTCATTATATATCTCCACTAATTCAATTTTTGCATTCTTACCCTAGAAGTAAAGTTTTCTATCTGATACCATAACCAGGTACAAGATAACTTACAGACATCCTTGCAACAAAACTTGCATTTGTTGACTAAAAGGGGTATGAGATGTCAATTGTTCAAAAGTATACGGTATGAGTTCTCCATAGAAACAATCACCACCATTACCACTATAACAAAAACCACATGCAAGCATTTGGAACACTCTTAAGCAAATTTTGATGAGAAAGGTACCTTGCTCTGGAACATTCTCATAGTCAAAATAAGAGTATCCCGCACTCTACAAAGAACATGTATAGCATTGCATTAGAAAGTATCATGGTTAAACAAAATAAGTCAGTCTAATAATATTTTGGCTAAAGGGTCAAAAATACCCTTGAATTATAATTCAAGAATCATTTAAGCTTCCAATATTTTATTGCAATCAATCAAGCCCTTATTCTTCTATTTTGACTCAATTAAATCCCTTAAATGGATAGAATTTAAGTCACATGGCAAAACTTATTTAATCAAAACCTTGAATTATAATCAATTGAACCTTTGGAAATACCTTAGAGGGAGAAGGGGAGAATAATAGACAAGAAAAAGAAAAAGGAAAAAGAAAAAAAGAATATTTTATTTTATTTTATTTTATTTTCACATATATTAATTGCGGTACATAGCAAACTTTAATTTATTTTATTGATATCACATGGAATTTTATTTTAGTTAACAAAAAAATTAACAATATTAACTTTTTCATTTAAATAAAAGTTTAATTGGATGCAAATAGATGTTGGAGGAGTTGATTGATTGCAATAAAAAATAGGGGTTCGGAGGATTTTTTAATTATAGTTCAAAGGCTTTTTTAACCTTTTAGCCTAATATTTTTTTATTTCTATTACACAAATATAAAACTGTAAAAAGAAAAAAAAATTGCATTAGACAGCCAAACCTCACACACTAAATGAGTTTATATTAAACAGCACAAGTCTACCACATGACAAAATAAACTATATCATCATTTAAACTTGATTGGTTTTTCTACAAACTTCTGATAAGAAACAAATCCAATTCCATCAGCCAACCCCACCACCCCCCATTTTTCTCTCTTTATCTCTATTCCCCAGTTCCCTGTTTCTTTTTTCATAGGAGGGTAGAGCTCTTGAGTTGAAACTAAACGGTTTCTATCTCATATAAATCCAATTCTTTAGAGTAATATTTTTCTTTTGCAAACTTATGTGCTAGCAAAGTCAGGAATGGACATAAAGGAAGAGTTAATATTAGTCTCATGGACATGCTTAAGGATAAGCAAAATGTAACAACAATTAAATAGGAAATATAAATAAATGATAGTACTAATTTAACAAATAAAAATATCAATCATCAGAACAATGTATTACCGAACATTATATGCGCTAAAGGGATGTGAATACCCATCAGAACATGTCAAAACAAATTGTGTTGAGAGCCCACAAGGTACTTTGATCTGCAACATCACCAAGTTAAAAATGCACTTGAATCTTATGTTAATAAGTCAATCATTCTGGCATAACTTTTATAATCTTTTTTACATGATCTTGCAAAAGATACGGCATTCAAGGCTATTTATGAAATGCATAGCATGGCCCACAATTTGTAGTCTAAAACCAGTGTATAGTATGCACTCGAATTAAGCAAATTATAAGACTCCCTTCCCAGTTTTATCATTCACCATAAAAAGGAACAAAAGAAAGTTTTCTTATGTAATTTCTTGCTCGGTCTCTATGGTTTGAAAAGGTGAAAGTTCTGTATTTTCATTAATTATGCATTGACCTAAAGGATATAATTCAGACTCAACAATTTCTTTTTATTAATTCTGTCATAGAAAGTGTTGATTTCATGATAGCAGATGGCATAGATAATTTCTGTGGTAATTATGTTGGCATTAAGAAATCATACAATCTAGAAAATTCATACAATGTATATCTGTCTGAAATAGATGTAAATTTTCAAGTCCATAGAATGATAACTTACAGTATATAGACCATGGTCAGACAAGTAGACTTACATGAGTTGGCATATGATCAAGTATGGAAACCACAAAATATGAATTCTACTCAGGTAAACCTTAGTCACAGACTATTTGGGAATAAAATAAAATAATAAATTAAAAATATTTTTTGAAGAAAATGAACGAGAATTTGAAAAGCATACTGATAATGCCTTTGAATATTTCTCTGAAATTTCCAAAGCTTCTGTGCCATTGATCTTAATTTGGTAACTTGAACATCTCAAAGTCAAAGTTGCTGGCTCCCAATTCTCGGAAGAATCCATCTGTTGAGAGTGTTGGAACAATATTAATTCTCTTGCTTGTTCTGTTCCACATTTACATAAACACATAAATGCAAGAACTACAAATTTGACAAGAAAAATTGCCTTTAAATTGCTCCATCCACATTTATTTATAAATTTATCAAGAACATTTATCAACATGTTTCTTCTATATCTTACAGTTTGAAGAAAACCCCCCTTACCAAACTAACCCACCCACCCACACCCCCCAAGAAAAGGGAATGGACTTTGTTCTCATATCAGTTGCTAAAACAGCATAACATCCTCTGCAATGGTTTTCTTTAATCCACATGCGTTGCTAAAAGTACATCAGCAGTCAGCATTGACCATCAATTTCTTTAATCTTCAATGATAAGCCTCATCTCTTCCTCCTCTACAAAGCATGTCTAAGGCTACCCTAAAAACAGTTTTCTCTGACTCAGTACTAAGTCTTTCTGTGGTTAGGGGTAGCGGTTTCAGAAGGGTGCAACTCATGAACAATTTGAGATAGAGAAGGGGGAGGAGAGGAGACTCATCGAACTCTGGATATTGCCTCCCTTCCTAATCCAATCCAATTTGGGTGAAGTTGGGTTCATAATAGCAATAAACCTCAATTTACCATGGCATTTAAAATATGAATTGGCAACACTATTTAGATTGACAGAAGTGGCAAAACTGATAAACAATAAGAATTGATCGATAAATAAAATGAAAGTCTCCTGCTAAAACAGTTACCAACCCATTTATTTGAATTCACCACGCACCACTTTTCTTGGAAAATAGATACTATTGGGTATAGTTACTAAAAATAAATACAAAGTAAAAAATAAAAATAAATCATAGAGGAGAATAAATATCTATATTACTTTGGAAGAGCAGTCATTAACCTACCAGCAACAGAACACTAAATGTTGCTTGGCCTCTGGAAATGTACATGTCAATCTCATTTTGCATGTCTGGGTCTGCAAAGCAGCTGATCAGATTCTATGAAAATAATAAAAATACGCCAAATAAATCATATATGTTGATGTATAAATGCATCAACATATATGTTATACACAATACTGAAAACTATTCAAAAACATTCTTTGATGTGCATGTAGGAATCATAAACAGAATCTTTCATTACTAATTTAGGAATGAAGCCAAGTAATATTTTGTCAAAGTTGAATAACATTATGTTAATTATTAAGAAACAAAAAGACAATGATCTAACAAGAACTATGTGGAAATTCAAGACATTATAGCATCATGGGACTTGAAAAGAATATATCCAATATATAACAGTGAAATCTTGATCATTGAGAATTGTATAAAGAATATGCACGTATGAATATGCAAAGAGATAAAGAGAGAGATAGAGAGAGAGAGAAGGACCATCAATAAACAAGTTCAAACCTCCGTGAAAGGTGTAGGGAAAATAAATTTCAAATTAAATAAAATTAAATCATATTTTCAAAGTAGAAAAACTTGTAATGCTGAAATTCAAGCAAATGGCAACAAAATTATGATCCCTTATCATTTAAGCAGTTGAATTAAGGCTTGACAAACATCACAAACAGATAAATTTACCACATCAAAATATGGAAAATGAAATGAAATACATTAAGGATTACTTCTAGTTAAGTTTCAGTGACCATGAGGTCTAACAACTCAGCCTCACATGCACTTATCACATTTAATTTTGCTCCGCACTTACCACATTTAATTTTGTTCTGATCATTAGCAAAAAGCCTCACTAGTTCCCCCTGACAACAGTAAACAATTTGATAAAAGTAGAATCAGGGAGACAATATTCTTCTCAACTAAAAATTGTCAAAAGGTTTAGCGAAGCGAGCTATAGGAAAATTTTATACAGTGTATGGAATTTACAAGGGATGTAAAAATGCAGCCACAACAAGCACACATTATTTACCATCATACTGAAGAAGTTAAAAATGATATTTAGTATACTATTCAAATCCTCATCAAGTCCAAGTGCAATGCAAGACTAGCATGCAAAAAGCTATCCCTTGTACACTATATGAACTACTATGTTCAATTTCATATTTTGGTTGCCTTTTGAAAAATCAATCAGATTCTATCTGATAGAATTGAACTGAATGAGTTCTTCATACAATTGAAAAAAGTATGCATGGGCTTTTGCTGCTAGGAAACTGATTGGAATGACATAAAATAATCATTGCTAAATATATATACCTGACGGCCTAGGTCATCCATTGGTATGCACTCAACAGCAATCAGTTTATCAACATCATCAGCTGTGACAACGTATTCTGGATTTGTAGCTCCTGGATAAAATGTTTTACCAGAGACTAAGGTATACAAGATACCTAAATGAAGAACACTAAAAGAAGGTCACATTCATTCCGTGCTTACCCTCAATATACTGCCTAGTGCCATCCTGAAGATGACGAACCCACTGCAGTATAAAACAACATTGTTAACATATGAAAGAATAATCCTTATGCGTTAAAGGAAAACTTCAGAAATGAAAATTTTCATGTGAATAGAATCCAAGAATTTCACCTGAAACATACAAAGTGTAGTCCCCCGAACCGGAAATCCACACCCTAAAAGCTTTCCTCCTGGTGTGGCATCACCAATTATCTGAAACCCCTCAATACCAGGCCCTTCTGAGTTCGAAGAAGTTATATTAGATCCATTAAAGTTATATAATTTTATTCCACAGATAAAATATCAATCACCTTCAGAACCATTAGAGGCCATCCCATCATGCTGAGACAAGACATTGTTGGTCATATCCTCTGCTCCAATATTCACAAAACCTTTATCAAATGCATTATCAGGATTAGGGCCAGTGTCTCCTCTGCAAGAATATGATTAACATGTAAGTACAAAGTAAAAGCATACTTAAATTAAGTCCAATTATTATCAAATCAAAGCAATGACTAGGCACTAAATGAACAAGTCACATTGTATTATTTACATCAAATAAAACCAATAAAACCAAATCATGATAAAAAAAAAAAGTTAGACTACCTTTGAATGAGGATGAATATATTAACATGTGGGATATATTTCCAATTGCAATCAAATTTCAAGATTGATATGGTACAGCAATATCAATGATGTTCATTTCAAGGCATATTAATGATAAAAAACAAATGAGACAGGGTCATAAACATAAAAATGCAGCTCAAAAAGGATTTAATTTAACCTGCCACAGCTATGTGCTCAAATCAGATGCGTCGAAAACACGCTAAAATATGCATGCTAAAGGATGAATAAAGTCCTAGAAGATTTAATCCCTCAACTAGCATATCTCCGTCCTTCATTATAGGAATTCAAGGTTCTTGAGAAAAGCTGCTCATAACATGCTAAAGGATCAATAAAGTCCTAGAAGATTTAATCCCTCAACTAGCATATCTCCGTCCTTCGTTATAGGAATTCAAGGATCTGGAGAAAAGGTGCTCATAATTATCATATATAACCAATTTCAATAATAGGGAAAATTATTGGATAATATCTCTTGCAATTTATAAACCATGCAGCAAGGAAAAAAATTGAGGCAGAGTTGTGACCAAAAGCAAAGGCTACAGATATGTTTCAGCACAACAGCTACAAGAAACTGGGTTAGTGATGCAAACCTATGAGACTTGAACAACAACTCCTGTGTATTGCCATTGCCCAATTGTTGCTGCGCCTGATCATTAAACATTAAATTTTTCACAGTGTGATCATTATCATGCATGTATCTCAGCATATTCTCAGGTGGCATAACATGCTGCTCATCTGTATATTGATTATTGGGAGAAAAGCCATGACTAGCCTGAGAGAGACGAGAAAAATAAAAGGACTAATTAATATAAAATGGAAAGAATGCAATAGATAACAAAAAGATAAAGAAGCAACAGGGAAAGAAGGTAATCTAGTAGATTACATGCAAATAGTACCATGGATCTATTAGGATTTTGATTTCTCAAAATGCCGGAAAGAGGGTTATCTTTTTCATGAGATCCACCACCAGCATGAGTTCCCACAATACCTGTCAATTCTCTAATTCTATCCTGTGATAAAAGTAAATCAGCAAGTCTATCCATTCTTCAAAATAATGAAATTAACAACAGTTGAACTCACTGCAGAAAGAAACACCTTGATCTTATAAGTTGCCTGAAGATGCAAAGACACATTCAAGCAAAATCTTGATGCAAGAAACATAAAATCATGTAAAGAGCTGATGCATGAATACAAACATACATCTACTCATAGCCACATCTACAAATCTGTGCATCTCAGTTTACACGGACATGCAAGCAGAGCAGGTAGCAATGTTGAAACTTCATTGGTCACATAGTAAAAAGTGGTGTTCAAGACTCCAGATTGAAGAAGAACAATGAAATGTAGAATAAGTTGAACTAACTATTACATTTAGAAGAGAATCTTTTAATCCTAGTAACTGCTTTTCAAGTCATTTGAAGGAGGAGAGTCACTAATTCTGCCAATTCCTTGGTTTTCTATATATGATGTAACACTTCTCCATTTTCATGCAAAATAAAATAAATGGATTTATATTTTAAAGTGAAGTCAAATTTAGCTCAAGTGAGGCCAAGTAGAAGTTGACATCACAAATTTTAGTTGTGACAGATCAACACAAAGAGGTTCCTATTGTGAAACAAAACTTGAATTTCCTTGTTCTAGTTATTTGATTTTGTAAATTCTTAAACAAATACAAAAATGTTATTGCAAGCCGAAAGACATGATCCTCCCATGTGCCTTTCAAAGAGAATCTTCTTCAAACTTGAGGAAATCCATTACACGTTAAATGCCTTTTGTTCTCCTCAGCAGGTATTGCTTTGGTAAAAAACACAAATCATTTTAGTTCTTAAGAACAAACCATTTGAGAAGGCTCAGTTATCCGAACCACTTTTGTACCAGGCTTTAACTTTTGAAATTGCAAGAATTAACATTTCAAAGTACGATCCCAATAGAATGATTTCATCTAAAAAAACATTCTTCTTATGTTCTACCACCAGCGTTGATAAACATATATAGTTAATGAATATATTTACAAGTGAAAGTTGACATCCAACTACAACTGGAATTCTCCTCATCTAACTAAATAAGAGTATAAGACTATGGCCATAAGTGAGATCAATGGTTTATCATCCATAAGAAGTATAAATATTTGTCTGCCCAGATCCTTTCTTTTTGGCAATTTCTATTTTGTACACGAAGTTTCCCTTCTTAAAATGTAGGGTATAAGTATAAATACCTAGCAAGTAGGAACTACAACTAACAAATGCTACAGGCAATCAGAGGACAGTACACTTACATGTGAGGTTCTGATCTTCCACTGTAACTGATCATGTAGGTGCTACAAATATATAAATGACTGTAAGTTTGATTTGTTAAAACCATTTACTTGAAAAAGAGAACACAAGCTGCTAAATAAAACAAGGTTCTGAATAGTCTTCCAGGACTAAAAGAAAGTTCTCAATGGAAAAAAGTTATAAAAATAGTAGGCATATAAATCACAATTTGAGAGGTAAAGAACAAGGACAACATGGGCCCATGAGCAACAGGTAACAATTATTGTCCTGATCAGGGATTTAAATTGTGGTTGCTTAACGTTTATCATGGGTTGCGGATATAATAAAGATCATCATGGTCATTACAGTCGTGAATTTTTTTAAAATTTACACAACTTAATACAAAGTGTAGTAATTATAATTATAATTATAAAATTCTTATTTTATGATTTTTAAAGTAGTTTATGATCTTTTGTTTACTTAAAAAAAATTATTCATAATTTTTTGAGATTACACAACATATTTATATTTGGTTTAATAACAAATATTTACTTAAGAAAAGTTCATATTTAATATTAAATTTAAACAAACAAAAAATTTATTAATAAAATAAAACATATTAAATGTCAAGTATTCATATATAATAATAATACAAACTTTAAAAATATAATTTTAATAGATTATAAAATGTTCAATTTATTAAGTAATTTATTTTTTAGCATATTAATTGATTTAATATTTTTATCATAAATTACTTTTAATTTATTCTATAATAAACAGCATTTTAAATTATTATTTAATTACACAAAAAATAATAACTAATCTAATACTAAAAAAATTAACAAGAAAAAAAAAACCATTACTAAAATAAATTTTCCTCTAAATAAAATATCCTTATGAACCAAAAAATTAAAAAAAAATTCTCTAAACAAAAAAATTTCCTCTATATTAATAACAATAAAAAAAAAAAGCTAAATCCACCAGCCCTTTACCCTGCATCTTCACCGATCACTCTTCTCTCATTATTTCCCCTAACTTTTCCCCAATCCCCAAGTCATTCTCAATTTCCCTCACCTTTTCCCCCAAGTGGCAACCTCTCATCGCAATTCCCACACACACCAAATCCCAAATCCCAATTTCAAAATTCCTACACACTCATAATCCCAATTCTCACCCACAGTCCTATTTCCCTCTTGTCACCCGTCTCTTAGGAGTCTCAATCTCGTGCACAGAGTGACTTTCACTAGTCCTCAATGATCCAAAGTCCAGTTTCATTCAACAGAAAATCACAGCAAGTAATAAATTGCTTGGGCTTGATGTTTTGTGGGAATGAATTTGTGGACTGAAGTCTCCGTCAACCAAGGGTTATTTTCTATTTGAAGATTTTAACCTGAATTTTTTTTTTTTTTTTGCTTTTTACTTAGAATGTTTGAATCAAAAACAGACTAGCAGTTGATAGTGGCCCCATATTGCCACAACTCACCGATTTACACTTTTTCACGGCCGTTATCTACCACTATTGTCGTGATTCCAATTCTCATCCGCTTTTTCATTAATAGCAGCGGCAGATAGTGGCGTTACCGCAAAATAGTGGCTGCTACACCACTACTCCACTATTTGAATCCCTAGTCCTGATAACATGGTCATAGGGATGTAAAGAATACATAAAGCCCTTCAAAGCCTCATTATATGAAACTTCATTGTATTCATATGCCAAATTCCTATAACTCAGATACCATTCAAACCTAACTCTTCAGCATAAATGATAAAAAATAGGTGAAGTATCCAGATGATTTCAAAAGATCTTATGTTTGTGTAACAAATTAACCTGAAGTAACATTGAAGCTGAGCATTTTGTAAATATGGTGCCTGGTGTTTTTATTTTTTATATCCTTGTAGCACAATGCACTGCAATCTGCAATCAGACCATTGCCTGCTTAACTTAACTGATACTTGTCCATTAGATCATCAGGAAGCATAGGGCATATAGAAGGTGAATTGATGAAAGTAGCCAATTCATGTTTTTCAATTGAATTATATACACAGAAGGCCATACCTCCTGCAAAAATCATATGAGAATGCTGGCCATATGATCAATGGTGAGCAACAGCCAGTACAAATTTTTTAATTATTCAGTAGATGTGAAATGCTCTGTGGCCTATGCGTTAGTGTATCAGCTTGTCCTGATTTGACTACATGTTTTAACTTTTAAAATTTTGATGGGGATAAATCAAACAAAAGTACAATAGAGAGGACCAGCCACAGAGAATTTTTTTAATTATTTAGACAGGCAAAGCAGTATGGCCTCTGCAGAAGCACCAGCTTGTCCTGATTTGCCCTATGTGATTAACTTTTAATTTCTGCGATGGTGATAAGTCAAACAGAATGTTAGTAAGAATCAGAGGCGAGTCAAAATTGATACCCCATATGGCCATATCAGTATTATTGCAACCCATTTGCCAAAATCCCCCTACCCAGTTGTCAAACAAATAGAACCTGGATGTTATCAAGTTCATACCTTCACACTGTTGGTAATGGCAGATGCATTTACAACGTGGGGCCAAAGACCATATTCAGCCAACAGACCAAGCATGGATGAGATGAAGATATATCTGTCATCCTCCGCAACCTGAGAAAAAGCAATGCGCTTAACAACCATAGTTTATGAGCAAACGGAGAAAGAAACTAGAAATGAAAGACAATGAGCAAGGAGTTTTGCAGAATACAGACACCCACACAAAAACATACTAAATAGTTGAAAATATCACTTGACGCTCGGATATTTTGATAAAATGGATTGATATCTAGTATCTTTCAAGATACCTAAAGGGCATATAAGCATACAACATTTTATACATTTAAGCGAACAGGTTAAAAATCACCCAGCTGGCTTGGAGTCAAACTGGAAAGTTGTCAATATATAAGAGTTAGAAGATTCTTTGATTTGCATGACCCCTTTATGGGTAGTGCTAGTGAGTAAATGGTAAGTACAGTGAAATAGCAATATGTTAACAATAACTACTCTTCTCATTTTTCAGCGTCTGGTAATTGGAACTATTCTAATGGACAAATTAAGTATATTGCTAAGTCTATTGAGTAAACATTTTGATCTCATTGAGTTATCATTGCTACTACAATGGTTCCTTGAGGTCACTTACAAGTTAAAACCAAATGTTACCGTGCATATTTAGCTCATTATATATGAACCCTAAACTTTAAATTACCATATATGTAGAAAGTTTGTGAGGCTTCATTAGTGATGTTGTTTTTACCGATTTGCTGAATAATAGCATTAGTAGTTTAAGCCAACATAGCCATGGCAAAAATGTCAAATATTATAAAGGAGAAAATATTTTATTCACAGAAATAGATGCTATGTTTCACCTTTAAATCATAGGTCAGCTTTAAATTTTCTTCAAGGTCACCTTTTCTGCGAGCCAATTCATTTAAGGCAGAAGTAATGGATTCATTTTGCTTCTCATCAATTGCCTGCGACTCAAAATGATGTTACATCAGTTCATGCATAAATGATTGCACTTGTCACTCAGTTTTAATAACACAAAGAACCAATGCAGAGAAAATTTGAAAATGTGGAGACTATAATGAACCATCCGCAAGTCAGAGAATTTCCTCTCCAGTGCACATTTCTCATTCAGCAGCTGCAATTCCTGAGACCATACAGATCAATGTGTTTTTTTGCATGTCAATCAGATATGTTAGAGCCAAAATGACTATAAAATTAATTTGAAGCATTTTTCTTGCAAAAGGAAATGGAAATTAATCTAAATGCAAGCAATGGCCTTTAGAAATGTTAAACCTTCAAACAGGCAACAGTAATTTGTTCACGAAGATGCTGAATCTCCTCTTTCTGTGCACTAGCTCTCAAATGAAGTTCCTAATTCATAAAATTATGAGGGAACCACGCAAAAGCCTCATCATGAGTGTAGAGTAAAATCCATCAATGAAATGTTAAGAAGTTCCAGTACCTTAGCCTTTTGATCTTGAAAATCAAAATTTCCATCTACTTTTAATTTACTTGGAGCAAGATGTGTTTCAGAGCTTTGCCTGCTAAACAAGGCAATATTTACTTGAAATTAATAACAAATTCTACAATCTTTTACATAAAACACCATAAAAGACTGTTAAATGAAACGATTTGGACCTGGTTGGGGAACTACCTATTTAAAAAATCAGAGCTCTGTGTTTGAACCCCATCATTGTTAACCGCATTTGTGGAATGCTCACTAGAAGCCATCACATTGTCAGTCTAGGTCCTCTTCAAGACAGCATCTGAGACCACAAAAGCCAATATTTTCCATTATCACTAACAAAATCTCGCACTGTACCTCATTTTATTCTCCTGTTCCATATTTCATTGTCCAGAAGGTAATATAATTTTTACATGATATGAATACCACTTCCACAGCTGTATGACAATTAACATGAAATAAAAATAGTCAGAGTTGAAAGCAAGGTACTTACAGTTATGGGGACACAATTTTTGTATGACGAGATCAAAGTCATAAAACATCCAGATCAAACATACAGCAAACTGATACTTGACTGTATAACAATTTTCAGCTCTTATATTTTTTCTTTTCTTATCAGGAGTTCATTCATAAATTTCAATAGTTTCTAGGAAAAAAATGAATTATTTATGAACAACCATTCAATACGCAGAACTAGGAAGGCTATCTGGACTAGCAAGGCCTATAAATGATCATCTCATCAGATGAAGTACAAGAATTACAAAAGAACCCATTAAACAGCGCCATTCCCACCCTTCAAAAGAGCAACAAATTAATATCATTGTCAACCCAACAGGAATGAAATGCAAAATAATCCGTCAGACCAAAAGGTGAGATGACCGGACAATGAGTTCCAAAATGCAATGCAAAATTTTTAAGTGAGAAGAATTTGCCCTTTTGCTTGGTTAGAGTGGTAAAGTAGTGGCAATGGTGCCAAGTTTACAAGACAAATCCTACACAGAAAAGAGAGATAACTAAAATGAAAATAATGTAAAAGTTCAGGGGCATTTAGCATCCTAATTCCCAGCACTTAGATTTTAGATTATATTGCAATTGCATTAAATCGCTAATAATCCAACAATTCAATTTCGAATGTAAGATTCTTAAATGAGAAGCCACCTTCTTTCCCCAACAGCCAAAATCTTAGTTGTCTCTTCTCCACTGCATTTACTTGCACAAGTCGAGTCTCCCATATATAGTTAGATTATAAAATATCTCTAAGAAATTTGTTAGACTAACATAAAGCTAATGTACCTTGGATACAAATCAGCGATTGTTTAGCACTCGGTTTGGAATAGAAGGGCTGAGAAAAGAGGAGAAAAAAGGGAGAGTACTATTCTTTTTTCCCCATTCCAAACACATCATTCTAAATTCAACTTCGTAACAATAATTTCATTTCAAACTAAGTTTGCAGTTTCCCTTTCTTATTTCCATCCATGACAGACGCAAAAAAAAAAGTGCCTGATCCTCAGATTAAAAACCCGAAACTAATAGGAAATGTTCAATCCAAAACAGCAGTAACAATAATACAACATAACTATCTATATCAACAAAGTAATTGGCACACCCAAAAATGAAAGACGGAAGAAAACTTCATTTGCTCAAATTAAACTCCATTAACATGTTATAGCCTTAAACTATTGCTAAAAGAGCTTTTTAAGTAAAGCTCCGTTTGGAAACCAAGAAAAATCAAAGAAAAAGAAAATTGACTGAAAACTAACAAAGATTCATATAGCCATACAAGATTCAGAAAGAATTAAACTTTTCCAATAATCTCGGATCCAAACAAGAATTTCAGAAAAGTTAAAAAAAGAAAGGTTTTTTATTGGTTTACCTGTGTTTGGATTAATTATTTGGTCTGCGTTTGCTGGCGTTAGAAAGGTAAAGAAGATCCCGTTGTGTTTTTTGATAGTAAAGTCCTGGTTTTTATAGGGGGTGCGATTTTTTTTTTTAAGGGAATGGAATTGTGGGTGGTTCGAGGTTTCCGTGTGGAAAGTGGCAGACAAAGTCAAATCCTGGTCGTTGGACTATCATTGCGTTTTTTTTTTTTTTTTTAAATGGGAGTTTAGACTTTTCAAGCACTTCTATTTGAGCTTTTATTTGTACCTATTTTTTTATATATTTTTTAATTATTTATAAATAAAATTATTTTTTTTTTCATATCCTTCTCTAAGTTTCTGATTAGCAAAACCAGAAACTTTTAAAGGTTTTCGGTTTTGCATATTCAAAAGTTTTTAAAAATTTTTATTTTGTATAAAATCAAGAAAAAATCTAAAAATTTACATATATAATTTTTATCTATCAATTTATAAATGAGCTTATAATTATTAAAAAAAATCTTTTTTTTGAAATACTATAAAAATTTGTTAGATTGAGATTTTTTTTTCAATTGAATTTTACTTCTAAACCCTAAATATAATTTTTTTTAATTTATAGAATATAAAAATTTGATAAGTTATATAATTTATTATATTTGAAATATTTAAAAATTGAAATAAAAAGTAATTTAGTAATTTCATTAAAAATATAAAAAAATTATGATTTATCATTTATACCAAAAAAAAATGATTTCTCATTAAGCATATAATTATTTTTACAAAATATCGAGATAAATAAATTATTCGATCTTAAAATAGATCAAAACATATTTTATCTTGCAAAATTTTACATTTAAAATTAATGCCAATTACAAGTCCTAATAATTTGAATCCAAAATTATTTTATTATCTCCTATTATGGAACCTTCATTATTTTTTCATTGGTACCGTTAATCCAATATCATATAATTTTTTGTTAATTAAATTGATATGATATCTTAATAAAATCATAATTTTAAATATTATTTTAAAAATTATTATTTAATATACTATGAAATTTTTTAATTTTATAAATGAAATTAAAAAACTAAAGCATATCTCATTTTTATTTTAAATATACCTAAAAATTATGTGTTATTCTATTAACCCACTTGTGAGTTCTAAAAAATTTTATTGTCAACATATTTAATAAATTCTTTTATTTTAATTATAGCATAATAATTCTTAATATTAGTTTAACTACATAATTACATTAATATTATATAATATTAAATTAAGAGATACCATATGAAAAAATTTTTCTTTTCTCAAATAACACTTGTTATATAAAATATGTCATTTCCTACGAACTTTTTTCTTGATTTTTTTTTAGAATTATAATTTTTTTACGTAAACAGTAAAATTTTTTAATTTCATAAATAAATATAAATACGTTAATTTCAGTTTTTTCTTATTTATTATTACATAGATATCCAAAAAAAGCATTACTCAACCTTTAAAAGGACCAATTTTGCTATATAAAATAAGAATTCTTTTTCATTTTGTATAAAAAAAGTTTATTTTAAATTTTTAATGTTTTCCTCTGTGAATTTTTGTACATATTTCTTGTTATTTTATGTACACACGTTTAGAAAAGGCAATTTGATCCATATCCGGCAGATTCCAACTTAACATAATTTCTTAGGGTCGATTTTTTTTAATTAGATATTAGATTAGATTAGATCAAGTGATTAAAAACAAATTATAGTTGAGTTAGGGTCGAGTTTTAGGTAAACTCAATTTAATATATATAAATTATTTTTTTAATTAATTAATTTTATATTTATATATTTTATTTAATTTATATTTTAAAAATAATATTTTATTAATTTTAAATCGAATCAAATCAGATATAATTTTATATAATATTATATTAAAACGGATCGAATCAAATTTAAATTTGAATTCAAATAAAAAAAATTAAAAAAATAAATCAAATTTAAAATGGATAAAAATATGTTTCGACTCGATCTATTATCACTTATACAAAGATCTATAGATTACTGGATGCAAGGGAGGGAAGAGAATTCAAGAAATGAAGAGTTATTTATTATTCGTTTTAATTATAGATAGATTTTGGTGAACATTTATTTGTGACATTAATTGTGATTTCAGACCAAAAAAATATACTTTTTCAAGTGGTTTTAAATATGTAATTAATTAACGTACCAAAAAGATGCCATGAATTTATGGCACATTATTAAAGTGTTTTATTTTGAAAAAATAATAATAATAATAAATAAATAAAACATACTGGGAAGTTGTTAAATCTTCAGCATGTGATTTTTGAATAGCAGCGTTTCAAGTTATTTGAATAATAAGTGGTGTAGTTTTTAAAGGTGTAAATGATATATTAATATTCGTAAGTTATTCAGATTTGATTCGAAGAAAATTTGAATTTATTTTGATTATTATTGAGTCGAGCTCGAGTAACTCGATTTATCGATCGAGTCGAATTCGAGTATTCTTATATCTGATTCGAGTAGTTCACGAGCCTAATCAAATTTTTATATTTAAATATATTTTTATTATTTTAATTAATAAACTATTTCAAATTCAAGTTCGAGCTCGAGCATAAATAATCGAACTCTTATCGAATATACGAATCGAGCTTATTTTTACGTATTAATCGAGCTTAATCGAGCGAGCTCGAATAGCTCGAATTTGATCACAAATCGAGCTCGAGCTTGAAAAATAAAACTCCATTGAATTCGAGTTGAGTATCGAGCCGCTAGTTATGAGTCAAGCTCGAACTTCTCACTGTGTCGGCTTGATTCGGCTCGATTTACACCCTTACTTGTATTGATATGATATTTGCGCTTTATTATGGGTTAAAAAATTTTTATACCTATTTAAAAAAAAATGAAATCAAGACAAAAATAAATAATTTTTCTTAATGTAAATGATTAAAAACTTAACTAAGCATTAAGATATATTTTATAAAGATTACAAATGCAAAAGAAAAAATATTGAGGTGTTAAGCGGGTAAATTTATTGAGTTTAAAATGTTAATCTCTTAAATTAATATTTTAAGTAATAACTTAATTAATATAATTAATATATAAATATATAATTAATAAATAATAAAATATATATACTTTTTTATATTTATTTCAAAATAAATCGAGATAAAATATTTTTACTTGCTTTTAATTCTATGTTCTTTCTATTTAAAATTTTGCTCCATCTTAATTTGATTTCGACTTAAGAAAAAAAAAACTATTATTCCTTATTGGATAAGAATGTATCGAAACTTATCCTATACTGCTTGTTTTATCATCTTAATTCACAAAGTTTATTTTATTATAAAATTTATCTAATTAAAAATAAAAATAAAATAAAATAACCCAAATGATGCTGCTAGTCAATACTTTGATTGAGCTCCCTTTCTAAAAATATTATTTAATAAAAAAAAGTTAAAAAAAGCAAAAGAAGGCTAAAAAAATTTTTAAAAAAATTTATAAGATGTCATATGGACACCTTATTAAGCTTCAAAATCTAAAATACTAATTATACGAATATCAATATAAAATTAAGTAAATAATAAAATATATATTTTTATATATTTGAGGTGAGACAACGTTTAATAAATTTGTTTCTAACTCAATTCTAATTGTTTACATAAAACCTTGGTTTGATTTAAAAAAAAAAACACATGTATTAGATTAAGATGAATCAAAATATATTGGATAGGGATTATTTTACCAATCCTACTTTCATTGATTTTTCCTTTCAAAATATGTTTAATTAATAGTACAAACACAAAAAAAACAAAATTAAAAAAAAAAAGAAAAAGAAACCAAAACAATTTAAAATAATTTAAATTTTTCGTTACACACAAACTTTAATATAATATTTTTAATGGTTATTTTTTACTATAATTTATTTTATCATTACTGTTATTTTTATATTCAAACACATATCTTATTATCAATTTTTTATCTATTCACTGTAATTACTAATCTCAACACTTCTGTTATATTCAATCTTATTAAAATTAATTTTACCGTCCATTTAAATGAACCTTACCTCTAGTAATAGACATATAAATATGGAAGATAAGATACAAAATTATTACTATACTTAACTATAATGACTTAAAAATATCAAAAGTTAAATTAATATTTTGTAAGTATTTCAATGAGTCAAATTTTATTTAAAGGAATACTCTTGTTTATTTAAAGGAATTTCAATAATTATATATGATAATTTAAAATATAATACGTTGACATAACATAAAAATAATATAAAAATATACAAAAATAATATTATTTAAAATTATAATAAAATTTTTATATAAATTTAACAAAAAATTTAAAAAAATGTATTATTTATTTTTTTATATTAACATATATTATAACATATAATTTTTATATAAAATATGATATAAATATATAAATTATTAATATGTAGCTGTATAAAAAATACGTGTAGGCTTATGTACCAATACCGGTAAACAACCGTCTTCGCTATCCAGAATTCATGAGCAGTACTTTGTCTTTAATTATTTTATAGATATCTATCCTCTTAAAATTAAAATTTAATTAAAATATTTTTTTTCAATTTAAAAAATAATGTCTATGGCCTGGGCCAGTGGACATTTAAAAAATCCAATTAATCGACCATATTAGGCAAAAAAGAATGGAAACCCATGGGCCATATTCCTGCAACCTATACTAGTAGGCCCATGTCCACTTCCCAGTCTTGCTAGCCAATTTCCTTTGTGCCATGGGACTATAAGGAGTCGTGCTATGTCGAGCCGACATGCTTGGGCCGATCACAAGTAATATTTTTATTAATAATTCATTTTAGTATCTAGCTAATATGCAAGACAACTTTTCAAGCAAAATTACATTGGACTTAATAATAAAGTCTTATCTCATAAAAATTTGAAGTTTAATTCAAATAATTCATACAATACTTTTAAGAAGTAATATTTAATAAATTTAAAATTAAAATTATAACTACGATATCAAAAGAAAACATCTTATGTAATTAAATTAATTAAAAAAATATTTAAAGTAGAAAAATAAAATGAAATGGTAGAAAACTTTGTATTAAACATCCAATTTAAAATCAATTAACAATAAATAAAAAGATTCAATTTGAATATAAGTTTACGAGATGTGATATAATATCATTTTAATAGACTTTCATTACATGTAAGCAAAAATGAAAGAAGCATTCTACGTGACAAATTTGAAAAGAATAATAATAAAAAATCTTGACTCTAATATTATATTAAGCATCTAACTTAAAATACAATAAGTAAATGGATCTAATTTAAATATAAAACTATAGGATATGGGATAGAAATATTTTAACATATGGGGTAAATGAACAAGCTAGAAAATAGGAGGACAAGGATGCAAATATAGGTGAAACAAAACTTGGCCATTTTGTTAAAGAGGTTGAAACAAATTAAAGAAATCATTGAGTGAACTAGCAAGTTTTAAAAGCTCTATATAGAACAAATGATAAACATATGTAATAACTCTCTTTAAAAATGAATATGAGAAACATAAAAACCTATATTATTAATGATCTCGAGTTTAAATTTTAAAATAAATCGAGTATCTTCTAATTTTATCTAGTGTGATATGTTATAATAATGTTAAAATTTTAATTTCATTGATCAAGATTTGATATTTTATGTAACTTCAAATACGAAAAAAGAAAGTTTTTAAAACTAAAAGGAGAAATAGCCCTAGACCGATATTGCTAAAGAATATTGTGGGAAATTGGTAAAAACAATCCCATTGGTCATTTTAATTAGTTTTCTTAATATGATAATGGATTGATGAAATTGCTATCCATGAAACATGTAAGAGTAGTTGCATCTATAATAGAATAGGAAGAAATTAATAGCCTTAATCTAAGGGGTAGGATTTTAGATTTTCATTTTGGGAGTATGAAATTTGAATCTTTAAGAAGACAAATGTGAAAGTTATGGAGTAGAAAAGGGTTATATACTTTTGTTTAATTCAAAGCTCCAATAGCTTTCATCGAATTAATTAAATGGTTAATCGAATTATGAAATAGTAAAATATATTGTTTTATATTTATTATTTTTTCACAAAACCCTACCCTAAAATTTTTTTTTGATCCTCATTTTCATTTCTCTCGAACCCCTCACTCAGCTGCCACCCTCCCCTCCACACAATACACATACTAAAAACCCTAAGTTCTCCACTTTTGCTGCCCTTATTTTTGCCGTTACTATCTTCACATAATGATTTTCTTGCTATCTCTCTTGACTATTATCATCTTCGCTCTTATCAAGATTCCTTATAAGCTTAACAAAGACTTCCTTGAAGATGCAAGAATGTAAAAATTATGTTTCTTTTCCTTGTTATCATGTGAGGTTTTTATGGCATTTTCAAATTCTCCTATTTTTCAAGTTGGGTGCTTAGTTCTTTTGAAAATTTCAATTTTTCTTAAAGTGGAAGGGTTATTTGGATCGTTTCAAATTTGGAGATTAAGTTGGTCCTTTATCAAAAGCACTTGACATGGCCTATATCACATCCATATTAGAAAATCTTCTTCTTTAATTCTCTAACCCTGCCAAAAGGGCAAAGCATTTCCTCAAAGCCTATATCCTAATAGCCGATAAGAATTGATTGAGTTGGTAAGATTCGAATATTTCATTTGTAAAACTTAGATTTGAATCTTACTACTACCAATCTCTTTTGGTGGATGATCTATAAATCTAATGTAAGTTTTCTTTAAAACCTGCCATCTACCTAGGTTCTAGATTATAGAAGCCTTCCCTCACCCTAAACTTTTCATGAGAAAAAAAAAAGCCTATGTTCAAACAAGAGAGAGCAAGTTGAAACCTACACATTTTCACCTTAATTCAGATCTAGGTAGAATTTGTGTTCAAAAATACTTAGTAAAACTGAAAAATACTAGTGACTCAATGGTACATTTCCGTCTTTTAAATATGAAAATGATTGCAATGAGAAGGAAAACCACTACCCTATAGAATTAGGACAATACTTGCCATGACATTTCAAAATCAAATGACAGGCAGCATGCATCCATTGGGGTCCTTTTTTAATTATAAAAAAGGTTCGGTTGCTACACATCATGAAGATTTTTATATATTGGCCCTAAGGCTACAATAAACCTATAAATAATTTTGTTAATAAATTTAATTTTTGTTTATTTATATTTATTATTAAATTTAATAAATTATTTTAAAAAATAATTTAAAATTTGTTAATTAAATAAAAAAATAGGAATATAATAAAATTTATTTATATTCGATTCATTATTAATCGAATTGATGACAAACATAATTCATTAAAAAAAAAATCTCACCAAGTTAATTGTCAATTAATGATGTTTTGGCAACTTTTCTAACAGCAGACTGATAGCTTAACAAAGTAAGCAATGTGCAATCAGTGGATTTTAGAACTCATTCACAGCATATAAATGATTTGGTTTGAAGGCTAGGTAGCTTGACTATTTTCATTTTAATTTTATTAATAGGCTAGCTAGACTTAGCTTGTGATATTCTTGCTATGTGATCAAAATAAAAATTTTATACTATTTTAGAAATTTAATGCAACTTTTTATAATTTAACATCTAACTAAACTTTTTAATTTTAATTAATTCTTAAAGTTGACTATTTTTCCTTAAAGAGACAAAATATCAAAAATCAAAGAATAGAATATATATTTTAACTGAGGCAAATAACTTTGAACAAGAATCAATTAAAATGATTAAAACCATATTGAGGTGGGAGAGCAAGTTTTTAAAATTAGGAGTGAACATACCAATTTGATCAATTAAAATTGAATGAATTTAGTTAAATTGATTTGATTAATTTGATTTTGATAACAATTGATTAAATAAAATAGTTTAATCGATTTATCAAGTTGGTTTTTTATTTTTAAAATTAATAATTGCATCAATTGAATTAATCGATTTTTAAAAATAAATTTTAAAATATATTATATAATATAAATATATATAATATTTTTTATGTATATTTTTTAGAATGATAAATATGATATTTGTGGCAAAATTATAAGATGAATTTTATTGTATCTAGCTTGATCATACGTTGAAAATCCACTTGGCAGCCATTTGTCGTACCATATGCGAATTTGGGATCCGTCCCTAACCCTTCACTTTATACATGCTTTCAATAATTCTCTGCCCGCACACAAGCTCCTCCAGGTAAGTGATGGTGTCGATCCTAGTGGTGCATCCAGGAAATTATTGTCTGGAAAGTATTTAGCCTATAGCATCTTATACAGAATGGTTTCCTTATTCCTTAATATCCTCCAACACTACTTACCTAGTACTGCCAAATTAAAGCATTCAAAGTCACGGAAACCCAGTCCCCTTTTGCGTTTAGACCAACATATCATGCTCCAATTTGGCAAGTGCATTTCCCTCATGTCTTTTTAAGAGCTCCACCAGTGTCTACTAGTCAAACTATTTAATTCTTCGCAAAGTCCTTTTGTAAGGGAAAACAGTTCATAGTATACACTAGGAATGCTTGTAAAACAGACTTGATAAATATTTCCTTTCTACCTTGGGAGAGAGTCCTTTTACTTCAGTGCTGGATTTGCATTTTCATTCGATCAATCAAACTCCTAAAGGCACGTCTTTTATTTCTTCCAACCATTGAAGGAAGCCCTAGATATTTTTCTGCGTCGTTAGTAGCATTGACCCCTAGCTTATGCTTAACTACGTCTCTTGATTCATCAGAGGTATTTCTGCTAAAGAAAAGCAATGACTGCTCGAAATTAACCAGTTGCTCTCCATATTTCTGTAATATTTACCGCTCCCTTTCGCTTTCCACAGTATTTGCTTTAAAGAAAAACAGACTGTCATCCACACTTTTTTTATTTGAACCAACCATGGATGAGGAGGAAAATTATTGAGAGGCATAAGTGCAACTTCCTTTCTTGGGCCCCTCAAAAAGGCAAATGGAAGGTTGGCTATAAAAGCAAAAGTGGGTGTACCAAAACATTACAAAAAAAAAAAAAAGTATATCAACGGCTAAAGTGGGTCACCAAAACAAGTTTATGAACATATACTGTATATCATCAACGGCTGCCATTAATTTCTGGATTCCATTGTCCGCTTTTTCTTTTTCGATATTTATTGTTACATAAATTCTTTTCAAAGTTGAAGAAAAAATTTTAAAAAGTTTTTATATTTATCAATGGAATTTTTTTTTAATTTTCTGTTCTATGCAACATTAAGTGAGAATGCAAAAAATATCATAAATAAAAATTTAAGTGCTTTAAATCCAAAATTTAATCTAATTAATTTGTACATCCTCTTTAAAAGATAATTTTAATTAAATTAAAATTTAAAATATAATAATAGCAATTTTTTTAATCAATCTCTCATGTAAAAAAAGTTAAACACTTCTCTTCTAAAATTAAAATTTCACTTTCTTTGATATTTCTGAATTAAATTTTCTTTTGTTTTTATGAAAATCGACTTTTTTTTTTAGATTTTTATTATTTTTTACCCTTTAACTATGAAAAAAATTTAATATAAATATAATTTCCTCCATGCCAAACTGAATTTTCACTTTTTTTTTTAAATTTTTTGAGTTGTTCCTACATTATATTAGTTTATATGTCCACGTCCTTTTTTTTTTGAACACTTACGACTCTTACTTTTCTATATGTGGTCTATATTTATTTTGCTATTTTTAACTTTTAACATTAAAAACTATAGGACATAAATTAGTACTATAAATTAGTACATAAATCTTTTTGTATAAGAATTATTTTTATGCGGATTGAAATTTGTATAATTTAGCATGATAAAATTAAGGTTTAAAAATTATAGAATAAAAAAAAAATTATGCCTATATTATCTTAATAAGAAAGTTAAATATAAAAATAAAGGTTCAAAATTTAGATTATAAATTAAAAAAAATCATTTGTATAAATATTACTCGTATTGATTTATTGATAAACCATTTGGATGTTGAAATTGGAACTTCACATTAAAGAAATGTGAGCCCCAACAAGAAGATAAAAAGCCCCACCTCTCCCATGCTTCCCCTTCGACTTCGAGTCCATATCCACTTTTCTAGTCCTTGAGCCGAATTCCTTCATGGAAACCACTCCTCAATGCAGCAAACAAACCAAGAATGATTCCTTGGATGAAACTGTAGGTGAAACCCTTTTGCCAGGCCTCCCTGACGATCTAGCTCAACGCTGTCTCTCTTCTCTATCTCCTTCCCTTCTTTTCTCTGTTTGCCACCCATGGCGTCGCCTCCTTTACTCTCCTTCTTTCCCTCCCTTCTTCTCCCTTTATGCTCTCCTTTCTCCTTTGCAAAATCCCACTACAAGAAACCTTGGAGAAGTTGCTTCTCAAAACTCAATTGAGTTTTTCTCTTTTGATCCATTATCATCAGCTTGGAGACCACTTCCTAGACCTCCACAAAACCCTCCTCTTCATCTCCTCCATCGCCACCCTTCTTTTCTATCCCGGAACCTTCCAATACAATCCTTGGCAGTCTCCAACCATTTGGTCCTCATAGCTGCCACCACTCACAAGCTTTTCCCTGCACTTTCCAGCCCTTTAGTCTTCCATCCAGAGTCCAACCGCTGGTTTTATGGCCCCCAAGTCTCCATCCCACGCAGGTGGTGTGCTACAGGCTCAGCACGAGGGGTGGTCTATATAGCAAGCGGTGTTGGCTCCCATTACAAACCTGATGTAGCGAGGTCAATGGAACAGTGGGATTTAAACAAGAAGATTGAAAAATGGTGTTGGGAAAATAAGGCACAACTCAAAGACGGAAGGTTTAGCAGAGAAGCAGTGGAAGCAGTTGGATATAGAGGGAAACTTTACATGGTTAATGTCAAAGGCAATGCAGTGAAAGAAGGTGCAGTTTACAATGTGGAATTGGACAAATGGGAAGACATGCCTCCAGGAATGGTTGCTGGTTGGACTGGGCCAGCAGCGACAATGGATGAAGATGTGATTTATGTGATTGATGAAGTGAAAGGTTGTTTAAGCAAATATGATGGTGAAAAGGATTGTTGGGTGAAGGTAATTGAGTTGGAACAGCTTAAACGTGTGGAACAGATAGCCGCAGGGAGAGGGAAAATTTGTGCCGTTTCAGCAAATGGGGAAAGCATTATAGTGGTGGATGTTGGAGGAAGAGCTGCCAGGTTTTGGGAGGTGGCGCCGCCTCGTGGGTTGGAAGTGGTTGCTGCCCATGTTTTGCCTAGAATTAGTAGGCAAGAATAGTCAATATTGTTAAAACTAAGCCCCGTTGAGAATCAAGTCATTTGTTTGCTTGCTTGATTGTTTTTCACCTTTTTTAATTTTTAATTTTATGTTTTTAAAGTATATATCTGCTTTATAAAATGTTATATTTTGGTGTAGTTATGGCAACCACTAGACTTATTTAAGAGTTCTAATATCTATTTTGAGTCAAAAATTCGTTCAAATTTTAAGAGAGTTGGACAAAAAATTAAAATTTGTTGAATGGATTTGGGCATAATTTTTAAGTTTGTTTATGTTTAGGGTCAGGTCTTGGATAAAAGAATTAAAATCCGAGTTCGGCTTAATCGAATAAAATATATAATTAAAATATTAGAATTGTATAAGTATATAAATGTTAATTTTAATTTTTATATTTTATTTTATTTTATTTTTATTATATAAATTAGATTCAATGGATGGATTTAGAATTTAATATTTCAATTTGAGTCGAGCGTGGAAAGATTTTGAAACCCAAATTATCGGATCAGGTCAGGTCTAAGCAAGCATATAAACTATTAATATCAAACATGGATCCGACCCAAATCGAACTCAGCTCGATTCATAAATACCTTTAGCAACAATAATAAACATGCATAAATGAAGAAAAAGAACAAAGTTGTAAGCAAGGCACTTCTAGAAAGCTTTATGAAGGATAATAATCTTTCTACTACGATGCAAATGGACTCTTGAAAATGTTATCTCTACAATACAATTCCTACCATGAATAAAATGAGATTGCACTATTATTTCTTCTTAAACTCATTTGAACCAAGAACACAAAGAAGAGTGCAAAAAGGAAATTTTGATTTTAATTTTTGTAAATATGTAAAGGTGTTATTAAAAATGTGTTTAGAAAAGTATTTATAGACCTCAATAGGTGTTTCAAACAACCTTTCACATAAAAGTATCATTCAAATTAATTGATGTAACTTTTGGAATGAAAGAACATTTTTAACGAACTTATTTTTAGTTTCAAGATGTGGGTACTCGGATGCTTCTATTTCAGAATGTGAGTATTTGAAAACCCAACTTATGATATTCGAATGCTCTCTCTCGGATTTTTAGTTTTCCTATCAAGCATATGGGTATACAAATGCCCAACTTAGTTAAGGTATTTAAATGTTTGCTCTCTAACTATCAAATTTGATTATTTTGAAATAGAGTAATTGAATGTACCTTACTTATTTCATTCCAAAGATTATTTATAATTTTTTAAAACATAATTTTATCAAAAAATGCATTCTACATGATTTAGAAAACCAACATTCTTACTTAGAAAACATTATTTTTGGTATATATATATATATTTATATATTTATATAACATAAAAATTTTTAAATGGTGGGAATTGAATTGGGCAATATCGGGGGGAGTAAAAGAAATGCTAATTCATTGTGCAAAGGCCTCATTTAATGGAGTGATAAAAAAGAGATGGCTAGCAGTGTGTGGAACCACCTTCTGGTCAGTTTGACTGGTAAAAAATGAAACAGTATTTTAAACAAGAATTTTGAAAGAGATGAGGTAGTGTTCCTTATTAAATTAAAATCGTTATTTTGGATAAAAGCTGTTGAAGAAGAAGGTGGGATAGGAGAGGCAGAATGGTGGGCGAATCCAAAAGAAAGCCATTCAACTGTAAATGAAACATAGACGAGAATGGACATTCAATGGGAGTATCCAAGAGGGAATGTGTTAAAGTTTAATGTGGATGGATTGGTTAAAAGCAAACTAAGATCGACGGGATGTGGGGGTGTATTAAATAGAGATAGCAATGGATCGGGTTGAGGCAGGTTTTTGCTCGTCTCGAATTTGATCGACTTTATATTCACAATATTCAAACCCAATTTTTTTTATTTTTTTATACTCAAACTTGACCTGATATTGTATAAAGCATATATGATCCGATCTGACCTGATTAAAAATTAATAAAATATTTTTAAATATAAAATAATATTTTTAATATAAATATAAAATTAAATATATATATATATAAATATAAAATTAAATAAATAATTAAAAATAATTTTTTTTATATATATAGGGTCAGGTTAGGTCAGGTCGAGTTTGTCTAAAATCCGACCTCGACTTTTTTCTACTATTACCTGATCTAAAATTGGATTTTCAAAACAAAAATCGATCTTAAGAAGTTAGGTTGGGTCGGAACCCGCTAGGAGCGGGTTGGGTTGCCATCCTTAGTATTAAAATATGCAACATGGCTCATAAGAAGATTGTTTTATGGTCCTTTAGGAATTCAAGATTCAATTTAGGCTAAGGTAATGGGAAGAATACTATAAAAAAATTTTATATATTGACATTTGGTTATACTGATGGTCAAATTACGTTAATAAAAGACTTTAACTGATGGTTTTTTAATATCATCTGAATATACCATACTTATACTAACATTTTATTTAACCATCCGTACAAATAAATTTTTTTGACAATATATGACTATTCGTGAGCTAACCGTCAGTATAAGCTCAAACAAAAAAAAAAAACTATTGGCTTTCATTTGGGAAAAAAATATGAGGTGTTTGGTAAGGGATTATTTAAGGCATTTTTTGTCAGAAATGCCTTGAATAACCCAAAAAATACTAAATGGATTGATCGAACCTACAATCTTATGGTTAACAACTATATGCTCTAACCAATTGAGCTATTCTAATGTTTTTATAATTAAAAGCTATTATTTAAACTAAGAATAATCTCCTCATAGAAGGAAATATTCAAGGTGTTTTGTATTAAAAATGCTTTGAATAATCATATTTAATTTTTATGAAGGGATTATTCAAGATGTTTTTGGCTAGAAAACACTTTGAATAATCCTTGAAAAACCCAAAAAAAGCTAAATGGAGGGATTGAACATATGACCTTATGATTAACAACTATATACTCTAACAAATTAAGTTACTCTAGTATTTTTATAATTAAAAGGTATTATTTAAACTAAGAATAATCTCTTCCCAAAGAAGATTATTCAAGGCTTTTTCTGTCAAAAAAGCCATCAATAATCTTTTCTCTTTTTTTAGGATTATTTAAGGCGTTTTATACTAGAAAACGTCTTGAATAATCTCTTGAAAAACTAAAAAAATGTTAGAAAAAGAGATCAAACGTATAACCTTATGGTTAACAGCTATATACTTTAACCGATTGAGCTACTCTAATATTTTTATAATTAAAAGATATTATTTAAACTAAGAAAAATCATCTCCCATAGGGGATTATTCAAAGCGTTTTTTGCTAAATACGTCTTCAATAATCTGCATTCATTTTTTTTTAGATTGTTCAAGACATTTTTGGCCCAAAAAAAACCTTAAATAATCTTATTTAATTTTTTGTAAAAGATTATTCAAGGTATTTTCTAGCAAAAAGTGCTTATTCAAGGTATTTTCTAGCAAAAAGTGCCTTGAATAATCCCTTCATAAAAATTGAAGGGGGTTATTCAAGGTGTTTCTGACAAAAAATGCTTGGAATAATCTTCAAAATGTTTAAATCATTTTTTCCCTCCACATCTCGCCGACTCTACATACTTAATCTCCACCTTCTACCAACTTTCTTCACTTCTCATTGACTCTACAAACTTAAACCCATCGACACCCATTTTGTTTTAGAGCTAAATCAAAGTTGAAGCATCAACACTTTAGTAATTTCTCAAAGGTATTTTTTATTTTTTGCATTTTAATTTTGTGTCATCGAGCATGCCTTTTTTTTTGTCCTCCTACTAACATTGGCTTTGATGATTGAATGTTTTGTAAAGAAGTAATAGCTTAAGACGATTGAATGTTTGGGGTTCACACAATTTGTACAAAAAAACCCAAATCTCTGTAAGTAGTGATTTAACATATTTACAACCTTGGTGCAGGTACAATAAAATAGTAAATTACATTGTTTAAAAAATATTTCCTAGAATTTAGTTATTAAATTACATATTTTTTCTATATGTAGGCAATGATAATCAGCTTATAAACAAAATCCTAGATCCATTATATTTAGATAGTGGGTAGCAACCCTTTAGAGACATTTAAACAATTTTGAAGAATTCAACAACTTCAGCAGTTGCTTGGATTGGTAAAGTATGGGAAACCTATAATAGTGGACAAAATCTTGTTAGCAATTCATTTGTTTATAGTTTCTGGTATGCTTAACTAGACCTTGGGAACATTTCCTATGTTAATTGACTAGTAAAAGCTTAATTTGACATGAATTTTTTTTATTAGGTTTTACTAATTAAACAGGTATTTAGACCAACTTGGGATAGCATCATCTTACTTTGAAAAATTTTTTATTTACTTTGAACACCATGTTTGTAGGATTCAATCATAGATATTAGTTTTTTTTTTTTTTTGGATTTGGTATAATGGCGATAGTTCTTAACATTTTTTAAATTTATGGATTATAAAGCAATTTGGTTGTTGTTTTATTTCAAATGTTATTAAATATTTTTACTTTTTTATATATTTTTATTTTATATGAAGCCATATCATATTATGATTATAAATAAATTAATATTAATAATTCAAAATATAATTCAAAAAAAAATTTTACCGACGCCTTAAAATTTATACCGATGTGTTTTACTATGAGAATATTTTAGGTTATACTGACAGTCATCACATAAGGCTATACTGATGGGCATTGACCGTTAGTAAAAGATATATTGACAAAGACATCATCGGTATAAGTTGACAAAATTAAAACATACAAGTCAATACTAACGGGAATAACCATCGGTAAAAAAATATAATGCAAAAAATATAATAATTGCCATACCAATAGCTATACATATAGTGACATACTAAAATCGTTAGTATATTTTTGTTAAATAATTCGATAGCTTAAAAACTATTAGTATAGGTTTATACTGACAAAGGATATACTGACTATTATAAATTCATCGAAATAGATATTTTGACCGTCAGTATAAAGTTTATTATGTTATACCGATAGATTTTTAAGTTTTACTGATGATTGTTTTAGCATCAGTATAGAGTAATTTTTTTGTAGTAGAGTTGGAAGAGATTGATCAGTTAAAAGAGATAATAAGATATGTGGATTTTATGTATGTCTACAGGGAGGCTAACACTTTTATAGATTCATTAGTAAAAATGATAGTGGATTCTACAATTTTATTTCATACTTCGTTATAAGGAAGGAAATATGTACTCATAGAATACAGATAGATTTAGGCATTGGAAGAATGGTAACAGCTGTAATGCCGAAAGCCTGTTGCATGTAATTTTGATTTTCATTAATAAAAGAGTAAATAGTGTAGGTAGTCCTTAAACTTTAGGCCAAACTCTATTTTAGTCCCTAAACTTTAAAAAATTTTAATCGAGTCCTTAATTGCCCAAATGTGTATCAATATAGTCCTTTCCATATGTTGGACCATCTAAATTAACAGAAAATCCCAAGTAGCATGACAGATAACCTTTAAAAACTTAAATGCATGAAATTTTAAAGTTGACTTAAACATATGTAATTAAAAAATATGAAATTAAAAATAAAATAAACCTAAAATCTACACATTGTGATAACTTAATTTTCACGTTGTGATAACTTAATTTTGTTTTTTCCTGCATTAACTGCACTGAAAGCTAGAGTTAAGTAGCAACTCTACCTTCGCCAAATGAAATGCAAAGGTTCAAATTTGATATTGTTAAAACTAATCTAACTCTTTTTCATTCCAGATTCTAGCGACTTCTCTCTTCCATCTTCTCTTTTCTTTCCTTTAAAATTAAAAGGAAGAAAGCAAGAAGAAATTGAGAGAAAAAAAATTAATGAAATCATTTTCATTTGTTTCATATCTGAGTGATAGGTTAATGGCATTAGTTGATATTCAATATGGCAAAGGTAGCCTTTTGGTTCCTATTTTGTGGTATCTTGTGTTGGAATTTTATAGGCTCTTCTTATTACCCATAAAAATAAAGTTTCTTGTTATATATGATTATAGGAAACTTGGGCAGTTTATCTTTGTTTTTGTATTAAAAAAATTGAATCTTATGAAGAATTTGAGGTTATCTTGATTTGTAATTCTTTTTATTAGTAAATATATATATGAGCAATGGATTGATACGAATTTGGGCTAAATTCTTTCATGAATTAATACATGTGTTGAGTTAGTGTACATGTATTCACCTGATCAGTGAAAAGCAAATCTTTGTTGAGTTAGTCTAATATTCAGTCTTTAATTATATTATGTTTTGATTTATGGTTTCTTTTATTTTTAATTTTACATTTTTTAACTACTCATGTTTAAGTCAACCTTAAAATTTCACGTATTTAAATTTTTAAAAGTTATGTGTCATGCAAAGCGAGATTTTTCGTTAATTTAGATGGTCT
Source organism: Durio zibethinus (assembly GCF_002303985.1). Next base: position 3,181,483 of record NW_019168492.1, on the reverse strand, counting down.
AACAAATGGAGGAACTATATTGGTATAAATTTGGGCAATTAAGGATTTGATTAAAATTTTTTGAAATTTAAGAACCAAAACAAAATTTGATCAAAAATTTAGAGACCTTAAATGCTATTTTCTCTTAATAAAATGATTGGCTGAGAAAAAAAAATATATATATACAACATAAAAGTATAAGTATGAATTGCACTTATGTACAAGTTAAAATTTTTATACAACATAAAATTTATTTATTTGTACATTGGTATACGTTTGGGTAATTAAAGATTTGAGTAGAATTTTTTAAAGTTTAAGGACCAAAATAAAATTTAATCTAAAATTTAGGGACCACATATGTTATTTACTCTTAATAAAATGATTGGCTGAAAATATATATATATATATATATATATATAACATAAAAGTATAAGTGCGAATTGTATTTACGTACAAGTTAAAATTTATATTTGATACATTATCAGTGAATAAGTGAACTATATATATATATATATATATTTTCACATTATCAATTAAAGTATGTCAACTTTAAAGTTTAAAACTTTTTAAAAATAAATATATTTTGGATTCTTTAAAGTTAAAATTGTTGTTATATTATGATTCAATTTTAAACTTTGTCATTATATATACTTTACTTTATCATTATATTTTTAATTTTGTTGATTTTTAAAGAACAACTAATAAAACTTGCATAGTTCTTGTATTAATATTTTGAGTATCAATAGTTCAAATTTATTTTTCTGATTGTTTAAATTAAGATGAAACTAAAATAATATAAATTTTCAGAAATTAATGGACTTATTTTCTTAATAAAGCTTTTTGTGACCTTTTAAGAATGTATTATTTTCATTTTTAGCATAAAAATTGCATGTTTATCATCCGTAATCTTCTTAAATTGTTTTCAAAATCGATCTTTCGATCAATCAACCGTTAAAACCTTGATAAAATTTGGCATATCAAGGTCGTATGTCTATCCAAATGTTCAAATCTACTTGACTTAAATACATGCGTATGATTTTGATATATCTTATCACACACACATATATGAAAATAAAAAAAATAATTTAAAAATAATTTAAGAAAAATATTACAAATATTATAATTTAAAATTTAAATTTATTAAATATTATCTTTTAAAAATAATTATGTAAAAAAATTAAATTATACTCCGATGATCTCTTCTTTATTATTGAGAGAAAATATGGTTGATCATATCATATCTCTTTTTACATATCATATTGTTTATGATTCATATCTTGACGTGCCTATTTGAATAAAATTAATTAAATTCAATAAAAAATAGTCTAAAGGATTGGCATGGCTCATTTAATAGCCTAACCCTAGATTGTCTCCAAATACGGTGGTTGTGTGGTCACATGCAGTTCTCTAACCCAAACCATTGCTTGAATAAAACAATCATATATGTTCATGATTCATCTCAAATATTAGGGTTATATTTATTTTGCTTATTTTTCAAGCATTCATTTTTTCTTCATTTTTTGTTGGATAAGAATTTATTACAATTTTTCAAGTACAAGAAAAAACAAAAAATTTCATGGATTTGGTAACCTTGTTGTGTCGTGTGCATGATTACATTTCCTTTTTATATTTTGTCAAAACCATTTTAATTTAATAAATTAAGTGGCATAAAGGCTAACCAACACTGTGGACTAAACCAAAAGCAACTCGATGATGACATGCAATTACATTCACTTGACTTTACGACCATTTCGTATATGTATTTAATGAATATGAAATTTAGTCTAATTAATTTATAAAAATATTTTTAAAATAAAATATTTAATAATTTTAAATTTTAAATTTTAATATTTGCAGTATTTTTTCTATACCTAAATAAAAATTTTTTTTATGCTTAAGACGCAATATTTTGAAGAATATTATAAAATTATATGTGCAAGTAAAAATTACAAATCCAGTGATAATAAAAAAATTTTTTAATTTCAACATACATAGATATCCTACTGAATAAAAAAGCTAAAGATCCCTTTTCAATCATCATTGAGGCATGTCCTAAAATCAAAGGGAAACACTGAGATATTATTATACATGAAATGAAGTTTACAATTTCTTCCATGCATTTGAAGATTGAAGGAAAGAAAAATGCATGGAGGGGAAAAAGTTTGGTCAATAGAGAAAAGTAAGAGATAAGCAGGAGAGGGTGTTGGGGGGCTCACATGAAAGGCTAGAAATTAAAGATTCAAAGACAAACGAGTACGAAAAGGCATCCAGCCTTAACTTTCGTATGAACCACCAAATGCCCAACAACTCCTCAGCTTTTCTTATTTATTATTCTCGTTAATAACAACACCATAAAAGGCTTGATGGACCTTTCACCTTTTAATTTGATGGACCTTTCACCTTTTAATTGACAACTTTTAATTGAAAACGGATCAAGAGTTTTTATTTGTTTTGAGTCTGATTTAATTTTATATTTATTAAATTTAATTTTAATTTGATTTGATATTTTTTTAATTTTTTTATATTTAAACTTGATTTGATTTGATCCGATAATATATAAATCTTAATCGATTCGATTTAACCTAAAATTAATAAAATATTATTTTTAAAATATAAAATATTATTTTTTAAAATATAAATATTTAAATATATAATTATATAAATATATAAATAAAAAATTATTTTTATATAACATTGAATCGGATCGAGTTTTAGATAAATCTAAACCCGACTTCTTCTTAATACTATTTAACCTGAAATTCGATTTTCAAAAAAAAAAAAATTCGATTCTATGGGCTCAGGTCGAAACCCGTCGGGAACGAATTAGGTTGCCCACCCTAGATCTAATGATTTTGATACGATTGAAAAAAATATATAAAAATAATTTATTTTATAATTTTGAGAAAAATATAATTTATGCTTAACGTATAGATTATGATATAATAATTTTATTTTTTATGTATTTAAATAATATAAATATGATATAAATATATAATTTATTTAATTTATTTCTCAATTTCATATGATTTATATTTTCTTGAGTTTTAATTTTATGGATTTTGGTTTTATCGAGAATATTACATAATTTTAATGTGATTTAATTACAATTGTAAAATCGAAACTGAAATTATATTTATTAATAAAAATTATATTTATTAATTTAAAATATTTAAAATTAAATCTATCATTTTATTATGAATTAAAATTTTGTAATTAAAATTAAATCTCATCAAAATTTAATTGTCTGTTATTTAATTCTGGCATAAAATTTTTAAATAAAAATCACATCACATGTAATAACTCCAAGATTTCTATTTTTATTCTTGGTTGGCTCTTACTACTTTGCTATGATCATCATCGATCTTGTCATGATTTAAAAAGCTTACTTAAAAATCTTGGATTCTTTTTTTTTTTTTTTTTTTAAGAATATGAAAGCTTGAATACGTAGGTATATATATATATATATATGCAGCAAAAGTTCGACCTAAGACAAATGCCCACCACCATACTATTTCTTGCTGACGAAATTGTACGTCATTTTTTTTTGGTAAAGGATGCTTGTTTGGGTTTTGGTTTCGTTTTATTAATAATTTTTTTATATTTTTTAAAAATTATAAATATTAAAATTTGAATATCAAATTTATTAAATTTTACCTTTTGAAATAATTATAAAAATTAATTAAACTAAAATTTAAATTTATTTTATTAATTTTTATTTACGATTTTATAATAAATTGGTCACAACTATTATTGCGATTTTTAAGTAAAATTTAGTCAGACATTGAAATTCTTAGGTATGCAGTCTCAGCAACCATCCTTTGATTGTATCCAGCCAGTAATTAATAAGCCAATGAGGAGAGAAAGTTAGCAGTAATCCATTGAATTGGTCATTCCTTTCTTTTCAGTCCCCTCATGCTTGAATAAGGATAAGCAAACCCTAAAACAGCCCTGTATGAGTAAGAAAATGCGTCTACCATCGTCTTGTAGTAATTAGTAAGCCGGCTGTTGAAATAATGAGGGGCTAGCTTATTCGATACCTTTGGGGCATCATCTTCTTCGCTCCAAGAGAAGGCCACTATCCATCTGTCATCGGCTAATAGCACCTGAATTATGACTAAAGATAAATTGAACAATAATGGACTTACGAGTTTTAAGTAAAATTTAGTTACACAATGAAATTATGATTAAACATAAATTGAAAAATAATGAATTTGACATTTAATTTAATAAATTTATATAATTACTCTTAAAAAAAATATTTTACAGATTTAATTTAAATCTCATTATTTCCAATTTTTACTTGTATCCCACACTACAATTTCTTTTATATAAAAAATAGATCAAATAGTCATAGTACTGTCACTTCCTGTTTTAGTTCTTCTATTGTTTATGCAAAAGGAAATCCATTAGACATTATAACACTCACTCACACACACACACATATATATATATATATATATGTATCAATTTATAATAAAATAAAAAAATTTAATTTTATACGTTTTACTAACAATTGATTTCATTGGATTCAAAAAATAAGAGTAAATTTTTTTGTCTCGTTTCTCTCATCCTTTTTATCTATTGAAATTAATGATTAAAAAATATAAAAAATTATAAAATTATTTTTGTATAACTTAATCTCTCCATATATATATTTTTTACAAATAATGATTTCAATGAAAAATAAATAAATAAATATATGAAAGGAGGGTTGGAATGAATCATCCTTCATAAGATAGTAACATGGCCCTTCTTGCATCATAGGGCCATTTTAGGCCTTACTACTTTTCCTCTCATTGCTTGGGCTTATTTCCCAGAACTTGAGCCTGCCATTTTGGTTGGTTTTCTCCTTTTTGTTCATTGTTTCTTATGATTTTGTTGAAATTAAATTACAAGTGGAGCAATTAAATATATATATATATATATTTGAAATTAAATTGATTCAAACCTTCTATTTCTCATTGCCTTTTTTCTTTCAAATATATATATATATATATTTGAAAATTTTAAATCTTATTATTTTTATTTTTTTATTTAATCATGTTTATATTATATTTTAAATTATTAAAGAGGGAAAGTTGGTTTTGAATTCCATTTTTTTTTTCTTTTGAAGTAATAGGCCACCGGCTTTGCTGCTTCCCCGTTGGTTCAAGGAAATACATTCACAATTTTAAGATAAGGAATGTGTGGCAAACAATGAATCTCCCATCTCTTATTGCTCCTTTGCTTCTGTTTTTTTCTCTCTTACATTTACGTACATTAAGAAAGACAAGTTGTCTTATAAAAAAGAAAGATAACTTTTGTTTATAAAACAAAGGTTATCCAAAAAAAAGAGAAGTTGGCCAATTTTATTTTAATGCATTTTATGCCTTGCTTTTCATATAATCATTGACGAATTTAAATTTTTTGTTTATTTATAATATTAAAAATATATTAATTTATTAATTTATTAAAAAATTTAAAAATTTTTAAAGTGTTTAAACAAAATTTTCCATTTTAATTTTTAATTTTTTAATTTTTGAGATGGCCACTCTATATGTGGATCTACGTGTTTGTAATTTTTGTTTTGTATATGAAGTTATGGACAAAAATGTTATCAAAATTAAAATCCCAACCTTGCGTTCCAAGAGCCGCCATGCATTGACTATATATATCAGTCTTAATAAAGGTATTTTGATTAGTATATAATGAATTTTAATTCGATCTAATTTTTTAAGGTTGATTTTTTTAAAATTGAATATCAATCAAATCGAATCGGATAATAAAAAAATTAAAATTAAGTTAAAGTTAAATTTTAAACAAATTTTATTTTATTTTATTCTATATATATATATATAAATTAATTAATTAATTTTATAGTTATATATATTTATATTTATTTAATTTTATATTTATTTTTAAAAAATATTTTTATGTTTCAAAAAATAATATTTTATTAATTTTAAATTAAATTTGGTTGAGTAAAATCTTATATTATATTAAATTGAGTCGAGTTTGAATATAAAAAAAATTAAATTAAATTAAATTTAAATATTATATATATAATCAAATCAAATTTAAAGTGAATAAAAATTAATTTCAATCCATCCGTTATCATCTATAATTAATTCAAACTTTCCCAAAGAAAATTCAATGTATTCTTTTCTTTTTTCTCTTTTTTTATTCTTTTAACATTTCCCGTTTATACAAAAAGCAAGTTGGGGTTTTAATATATAATAAGACCGTATTGATTTTATTTGTAAAATTTAAAATATTATTACATGTTTTTTTGATATTTTTTAAAAGTTACGTATTATTTTATTAATTTTATTTGTAAAATTTTAAAAAAATTTTAATGTGATAATTTGTTTATATATATATTAAATTACATAATGAAAATTTTTCTATTTCATAAAATGTCACTATTTATTTTTTAAATAAGAATTAGAAACTTTCAAATTAAAATTTTTAATTTTTTTTAAAATTTATATTTGATATATTATAATATATAGATTTTATATATTATCAATAACTTAAATGATATAATTTCATTAATAAAATAAATCAAATAAAATTACTTTATCTATAATTAAATTTTATAAAAAAATTAATTTTTATAAATTAATTTTAAAAATTAATATTTACTTATTAATAATATAATATTATTTAATTTATTAACTGTATATAAAATTTTTATATACTAATAATATTAAATATAAACTCTCTCTTTTTGAGAACTATTATAAATTTATAATACACAGTCACGACAAGAAGAGTGCTAAAAGAGTAAAGCAAAAGCAAAATAAGTATATATATGATGTTAAATGAAGAAGATTGGGATATCAAACAATATGGCGGAAGAAGTGAAGCTTTTGAAGACGTGGTCAACCGCTTTTGGATTAAGGGTTGTTTGGGCGTTGAAGCTAAAGGGTATACAGTATGAAGCATTTGATGAAGATCTATCCAACAAGAGTGCTTTACTTCTTCAGTATAATCCCGTCTACAAGAAAGTTCCAGTGCTTGTTCACATGGAAAAACCCATCTCGGAGTCGCTTGTGATTCTTGATATATTGATGAGACATGGAAGCAAAATCCCATGTTGCCCCAACATCCTTTGGAGAAAGCCAGGGAACGCTTTCTGGGCCAAATTCAACGATGGAAAGGTTAAAACTTTTGTTTCTGCAAGTACTGATTTTTGTTTAATATAATATAATTATATATATTTATATAATATATATATAATATATAAGTTTTATGGTAACTGATGTGATTATATTGGTGTAAAATATTGATAATTTATGTATTAATATTATGTTTTATATCAGAATTATTTGTTTAATATAAAAAACATTTGATTTTGTTAAATTCTGTATCATTTCTTTACTTTTTCTTATCCTTTTTTTGTCATATTATCTAATTCTAAATTATTTTGTCAATGACAAAACATGATGCAGCTTCTACCCTCAATATGGGGTATCTTCACCAAAGAAGGAAAAGAGCGAGAGGAAGCTGTTGCAGCATCACTGGAGAACCTGAAATTTGTAGAAGAAGAGCTGAAGGGAAAGAAATTCTTCGGTGGAGAAAAGATAGGACTGGCTGATCTCGTTTTTGGTTGGCTTGCAAACTTGATCTGTGTTTTTGAAGAGGTACTTGGCTTTAAAATAATTGATGAGAGATTTCCATTGTTATTGGCCTGGATGAAGGAGTTTTCGCAACTCCCAATAATCAAAGACAACTGGCCACCTCATGACAAGATGATCATCAGGTACCAAGAACTATATGACAAATACCATCCTGCGAAATGAACTGTTGTTAGGTTTTCCATGGATGGTTTGCATTAAAATTTAGGCATCATATGCCGGCAATAACTTTGAACTGTTTATGCAGACAAGGCCTTTGAGCCTGTTTAGTACTGTTACCATAACTGGGGATTTTCCCTTGTGCTTTATCAAGAAACAGAAGTTGTAATACGAGGGAGATTGCCTTATCAATTTGTTGCTGTTTCTTTTTTTAATTTGTTGGGCTATAATTAATGTTGAAATTCGAGATCCAAGCTAACTCCAATATCACAGAGCTAGCTCTCCTTGACCGTAGAATGCAAGGAAACAACTTAATCAAGTGGATCATAAGTGGAAATGAATAATAAATACAATCAATATATGCAGGCTCCACTCTTACAACCAGACAGGAAAATTCTTTTGAGTTTTTACTTGATTTCACTCCTCAGTCCTTCCAAACCAGAAAGTTGAACAATAAAAATAAAAGGAGATCATGTATAAGGGTAAATAATGGAGTCAGAAATAAAAATATAAGCATTTTCTAATTAGTACAATTTTGCATTGTAACCAGCCAACTGTCGTGGGTTCAAGCAATCAAACTGTAAAAATTACAGTAAATCAAGTTGTAGATGACATCAACCACCTCGCTTACAAACCATTGAGCCAAAGAATCCAATATCACAAATTACGAATGTCAATGCAGATTCACAATTGCAAATAACTCTTACGAATTACCAGTTCCTACTTCATCTACATCAATTCAGATTCCATTATTTTACGGCAACTATGTTATAGATCCGGAAGAACTTGCATCATAGCAGACCAGCTCTCAACACCCAGGTCTTAATCCAAAACTGAATCCAAGCTCATATCTTGAATAAAAGACAATGGTGCATTTTTCTAAATGGAACATACACACTCTTCAACATGGAGAGATACTTTGTCGGTTCTTTCTGTTGTCTCTCTACAATCATCATAAATTTACTTGCTCACCCTTCTCGCGAGCAATAGAAGCCGAGAGAATTCCAAGATCATGATTTAAGACTATTAATGCAGACTCGCACTCAGAGATAATTCTTGTTACAGGAGAGGGTTCACCTGCAACGGTTTCAGATGATCCAACTGCAAGAGCGGCATGCGAGTCTCTCAGGCTCCTCAAGTTGCCCAGGAACTGCCATAGAAGCAAAAGAATCTCAAGTTCACTAACAAACCCAAAATATGTGAAGGATAGTTAAAATGTTGCATAAATATGAAAATAATCGAATATTCTAGGACTGAAAGTACAAAACTATATATATGAATTTGATACTGGATATATCATGTGTCATTTTAGTTTATATTAGCATCATTTCCAACCTGCTCTCCCCCTCCCAGTGTATGTGCGCATACTCTCTTTATTTATGCACATCATATTTTGATATTTTCTCTTGCCATAATAAATTCAGATGATGATTCTTGCATAACAAATATGCATGTCTTCCAGCCATTATATGTGGATTAAAGATTCTTTTCAGGATTACATTTAGGATTTATGATCAGGCTAATTATATAAGACAGGAAAACAGCAAGTAAATAAATCCTAAGTCGTGCAAGTTGGCAGAAGATTCTTCAGTTGTGCAAGATCAATAGGGAAGTGGAGTACTGGTCTGCAGAATTGAGTTGGGCTGTGAGCAGATTGAAGGGGAAAGCTTTGATCTCCATCATATTGTGCATAGGTTGGAGTGCTAACGTATACCAGATATGGAGGGAGAGGAATTACAGGAAGTTTAAGCACAAGGAAGAGGCAGCTGCACAGGTGCTTGATCGAATTAAAGATGCTATTAGGCTTCAATTACAGAGAATAAGTCAGATTGTTGCAGATCCTGTTAATAAGGAGCTATGTGATGCATGGAACCTTAATGTTGCTATGTTAGAATAGGCTGCAATTAGAGCTTCATATACTGATAGATTATGAAAGATAGTTATATTGTTGCGTTGTAGCAGAATTCTACTAACTTGGTTAAACAAAACAACAACTTAACCCAAAAAAAAAAAACTTTAGATTTCATCTATCTAAGCTTCCTATTATTGTTGATCATTCATCCAAGTTTCCACAAAATAATTAATTTCCCAAAGCTATCAATCTAACCTTTCTAGCATTTGTTGAATTTAACACAGCTTTTCATTGAAACTTTTAAAATCTAGACCTGATTCACCTGAAAGCTAATTTATTGAAACCAAGATATTAGAGATTCATTTCATCTACCAATTCAGATAGATGTGAGAGGAATGAAAGGTGTTAGGGGAAACACCTTGGGTGACAGTATTCATTTCAGCACATAGTCCACATAAGATGACCCTGCTCTTGTATGTGTACAAACACATGGGCACAAATGTATATGCATTCTCATGAAAGCAGATGATAACACTCTGTTAGTAAATCTCTCTTCCTCAAACCACGGGAAAAGAAGTATTCATCTTCCTACATCACAAGTTAGGAGAGGAGAAAGATGGAATCAACATTGAGATACCCTTCAAAAGCATCTTATAAGCCTCCAATAAGCGATTTGCAGCAGGCCCAAACCCATGAAGTTGTAGTACCTCCATCATGTGTGTCCATGGACGAATTTCCTACAAGGAAAACTTTCAAAATTAAGACCATTCATTGACAGAGGAAAATATGACGATAGTTCTACAGAGAAATTCTAGGGCATGAGAACTCAATGATTATATTAAGTGCAGAACACCTTACTGAGACCAGATAAATGAATACATGCTAGAATAAGGTTTTATGCAGATCTAAAGCGGCATTGAAGTCAAAACTAAAACTTCAGACCATTTATATATTGGAAATTAAACCAAAAGCTTTTCCCCTAACAACCTTCTTTATAGGGATGTGGGACATCAAAACAAGAAATGTTATTAAGTAAAATCAAGAGAGTAAACCATATACCCACCTAAATGGGGTTGGCTATATCTTTCTATGTTATGCCACTACACAGTACAAGAGCATGAAGAAAAAGTGCATATAAGTGTAAGACATAGAAGTAGCAAGATCTTTCAAGCTTAAATATAGGAGATAACTGACAATAAACATATAGAAGCATATCAACCGAAAGCAACAGCAAGACAGACCTTGGTATAAATCGTATTGAACGATCTTGCAGTTTCAAGAAATGAATCCAAATGTGCCCGCAGTTTAGATTCCACTTCCATATACTCCTCATCAGGATTGTAAGCATGCTACAAAGTGGGGAAAAAATTGAAATTAAATAAACAAAATACAAGTAATTAGTAACAGACACATGAGCATGCACAAACACATAAAAACAAAATTATGTGCACAAACATACAGCAGGAAATCAAAATTTTGGCTGATTCATATCCAGAAAACACAAAATTTAGAAAACCATGTAGCCTCAGAAAATTTGCAAAGAGTATCTTCTAAATTGGTGGAAATTTTAAAAATATAAGAGCAAGTTTTGACAGTCTAGTAACAGAATAACCAACGCCCAAGCTCCATCTGACCGGAGATCAATTACATATTAGAAGCACAATCAACACAACTTTGAAAATTCCAAAAAAGTAAGCTCAGTAACAAATCCTAAATATTGTATTTTCATCTTAAGGACAAACCAATTCCCTATAGAGTAAATCCAATGTGGCACTGCTTTATTCCCAATAAAAACATCACATACAGTAAAAAGACGTCTTCAAAGAAAACATAACATCAAGTTGATCAAAAAGCACTGCATTTCCAGGAATTAAATGCAAGAAGTTTAGCAGACACAAACATGGAACTTTAAAGACATGTTGAACCATGAGCTGTGGAGCTAGGATAAACCTTCGATGCTAAGTCATCAACTTTTTGCTGAAGATTTGAGAGTATCTTGGACTGTTCTGAAAGCTTCGACTCCAGCTCAGAAACATCAGGTCTGCAAACAAACTTGATTAAAGGAAGACAATGTCACTACATCTGCTCCTAGCAAACTACACACGTGGTTGGCATGTAACTCGAAGTCTGAAATTGTTATCAATTGCAATATAGGATCATTTTTAATTGTAATGGGACCTATTCTGGGAGCGAGGTCTTCATAGCCTAAAAAGTTCAGCTAAAGCACTATATAAGCTTCTTAAATAGTGACATTGCAGAATAAGTAGAAGTGGGGTCTAATAGAGGCAGGAGGCTAGTAGCATTAGTGGACTAGCAGAATTATAACCCAACAGTCCATGACATATAACAATTCCATATTCTGGTTTAAATGGAGTCTAGATAAATGTACTAAGAGAAGCCCTACTAGCTAGTCTCAGGAAATGTTGACTACAATGGCAGCAATATGGTATGGTCGTATCAGGAAATGGGCAAAAAGCAACCTTTCAGGCTCAATCACATATTTGGGATTGATAGCTGAGTATTTTTCATGGTGATAAATGCTAGCTCTCTGGAAGGGCCATGTTGAAGATGTTCCTCAGTAATGGACATGGCAACATATCAGCAATTATTTTATAATCATCAACTTTGATGAATCTAGGGTTTTGTTGATCAGTTGATAGAGAATCAAAGTTCAAAAGGAGGAAAATGGAGGATTGACTTATAGTTATATTAAATAGTATGGTAAATAGAAGAGGAACAAGAAAAATAGAATCAGGTAAGGTATGTGGACACTAATAAGCAAAAGAATAGTATAAAGTTTATTATGCTATATCGATGGATTTTTAAGTTTTACTGATGATTTTTTTAGCATCAGTATAGAGTAATTTTTTTGTAGTAGAGTTGGAGGAGATTGATAAGTTAAAAGAGATAATAAGATATATGGATTTTATGTATGTCTACAGGGAGGCTAACGCTTTTGCAGATTCATTAGTAAAAATGATAGTGGATTCTACAATTTTATTTCATACTTCGTTATAAGGAAGGAAATATGTACTCATAGAATACAGATAGATTTAGGCATTGTAAGAATGGTAACAGCTGTAATGCCGAAAGCCTGTTGCATGTAATTTTGATTTTCATTAATAAAAGAGTAAATAGTGTAGGTAGTCCTTAAACTTTAGGCCAAACTCTATTTTAGTCCCTAAACTTTAAAAAATTTTAATCGAATCCTTAATTGCCCAAATATGTATCAATATAGTCCTTTCATATATTGGACCATCTAAATTAACAGAAAATCCCAAGTAGCATGACAGATAACCTTTAAAAACTTAAATGCATGAAATTTTAAAGTTGACTTAAACATATGTAATTAAAAATATGAAATTAAAAACAAAATAAACCCAAAATCAACACGTTGTGATAACTTAATTTTGTTTTTTCCTCCATTAACTGCACCAAAAGCTAGAGTTAAGCAGCAACTCTACCTTCGCCAAATGAAATGCAAAGGTTCAATAAAACTAATCCAACCCTTCTCCATTTGAGATTCTAGCGACTTCTCTCCTCCATCTTCTCTTTTCTTTCCTTTAAAATTAAAAGGAAGAAAGCAAGAAGAAATTGAGAGAAAAAAAATTAATGAAATCATTTTCATTTGGTTTCAGATCTGAGTGATAGGTTAATGGCATTAGTTGATATTTAAGATGGCAAAGGTAGCCTTTCGGTTCCTATTTTGTGGTGTCTTGTGTTGGAATTTTATAGGCTCTTCTTATTACCCATAAAAATAGAGTTTCTTGTTATATATGATTATAGGAAACTTGGGTAGTTTATCTTTGTTTTTGTATTAAAAAAATTGAATCTTATGAAGAATTTGAGGTTATCTTGATTTATAATTCTTTTTATTAGTAAATGTATATATGAACAATGGATTGATACGAATTTGGGCTAAATTTTTTCATGAATTAATACATGTGTTGAGTTTGTTTACATGTTTTCACTTGATCAGTGAAAAGCAAATCTTTGTTGAGTTAGTTTAATATTCAGTCCTTAATTATATTATGTTTTGATTTATGGTTTCTTTTGTTTTTAATTTTACATTTATTAACTACTCATGTTTAAGTCAACCTTAAAATTTCACGTATTTAAATTTTTAAAAGTTATGTGTCATGCCAAGTGAGATTTTTCATTAATTTAGATGGTCTAGCAAATGGAAGAACTATATTGGTATACATTTGGGCAATTAAGGATTTGATTAAAATTTTTTAAAATTTAAGAATCAAAACAGAATTTGATCAAAAATTTAGAGAGCTTAGATGCTATTTTCTCTTAATAAAATGATTGGCTGAGAAAAAAATATATATATACAACATAAAAGTATAAGTATGAATTGCACTTATGTACAAGTTAAAATTTTTATACAACATAAAATTTATTTATTTGTACATTGGTATACGTTCGGGTAATTAAAGATTTGAGTAGAATTTTTTAAAGTTTAAGGACCAAAATAAAATTTAATCTAAAATTTAGGGACCACATATGTTATTTACTCTTAATAAAATGATTGGCTGAAAAATATATATATATAAAACATAAAAGTATAAGTGCGAATTGTATTTACGTACAAGTTAAAATTTATATTTGATACATTATCAATGAATAAGTGAACTATATATATATATATATATATATATTTTTCACATTATCAATTAAAGTATGTCAACTTTAAAGTTTAAAACTTTTTAAAAATAAATATATTTTGGATTCTTTAAAGTTAAAATTGTTGTTATATTATGATTCAATTTTAAACTTTGTCATTATATATACTTTACTTTATCATTATATTTTTAATTTTGTTGATTTTTAAAGAACAACTAATAAAACTTGCATAGTTCTTGTATTAATATTTTGAGTATCAATAGTTCAAATTTATTTTTCTGATTATTTAAATTAAGATGAAACTAAAATAATATAAATTTTCAGAAATTAATGGACTTATTTTCTTAATAAAGCTTTTTGTGACCTTTTAAGAATGTATTATTTTCATTTTTAGCATAAAAATTGCATGTTTATCATCCGTAATCTTCTTAAATTGTTTTCAAAATTGATCTTTCGATCAATCAACCATTAAAACCTTGATAAAATTTGGCATATCAAGGTCGTATGTCTATCCAAATGTTCAAATCTACTTGACTTAAATACATGCGTACGATTTTGATATATCTTATCACACACACATATATGAAAATAAAAAAAATAATTTGAAAATAATTTAAGAAAAAGATTACAAATATTATAATTTAAAATTTAAATTTATTAAATATTATCTTTTAAAAATAATTATGTAAAAAAATTAAATTATATTCCGATGATCTCTTCTTTATTATTGAGAGAAAATATGGTTGATCATATCATATCTCTTTTTACATATCATATTGTTTATGATTCATATCTTGACGTGCCTATTTGAATAAAATTAATTAAATTCAATAAAAAATAGTCTAAAGGATTGGCATGGCTCATTTAATAGCCTAACCCTAGATTGTCTTCAAATACGGTGGTTGTGTGGTCACATGCAGTTCTCTAACCCAAACCATTGCTTGAATAAAACAATCATATATGTTCATGATTCA
Organism: Durio zibethinus; assembly: GCF_002303985.1. The sequence goes on along the minus strand of NW_019168492.1, from coordinate 3,166,271 downwards.
TCTCAAATATTAGGGTTATATTTATTTTGCTTATTTTTCAAGCATTCATTTTTTCTTCATTTTTTGTTGGATAAGAATTTATTACAATTTTTCAAGTACAAGAAAAAACCAAAAATTTCATGGATTTGGTAACCTTGTTGTGTCGTGTGCATGATTACATTTCCTTTTTATATTTTGTCAAAACCAATTTAATTTAATAAACTAAGTGGCATAAAGGCTAACCAACACTGTGGACTAAACCAAAAGCACCTCGATGATGACATGCAATTACATTCACTTGACTTTATGACCATTTCGTATATGTATTTAATGAATATGAAATTTAGTCTAATTAATTTATAAAAATATTTTTAAAATAAAATATTTAATAATTTTAAATTTTAAATTTTAATATTTGCAGTATTTTTTCTATACCTAAATAACAATTTTTTTTTTATGCTTAAGACGCAATATTTTGAAGAATATTATAAAATTATATGTGCAAGTAAAAATTACAAATCCAGTGATAATAAAAAAAATTTTTAATTTCAACATACATAGATATCCTACTGAATAAAAAAGCTAAAGATCCGTTTTCAATCATCATTGAGGCATGTCCTAAAATCAAAGGGAAACACTGAGATATTATTATACTTGAAATGAAGTTTACAATTTCTTCCATGCATTTGAAGATTGAAGGAAAGCCAAATGCATGGAGGGCAAAAAGTTCGGTCAATAGAGAAAAGTAAGAGATAAGCAGGAGAGGTGTTGGGGGGCTCACATGAAAGGCTAGAAATTAAAGATTCAAAGACAAACGAGTACGAAAAGGCATCCAGCCTTTACTTTCGTATGAACCACCAAATGCCCAACAACTCCTCAGCTTTTCTTATTTATTATTCTCGTTAATAACAACACCATAAAAGGGTTGATGGACCTTTCACCTTTTAATTTGATGGACCTTTCACCTTTTAATTTGATGGACCTTTCACCTTTTAATTGACAACTTTTAATTGAAAACGGATCAAGAGTTTTTATTTGTTTTGAATTGATTTAATTTTATATTTATTAAATTTAATTTTAATTTGATTTGATATTTTTTTAATTTTTTCATATTTAAATTTGATTTGATTTGATCGATAATATATAAATCTTAATCGATTTAATTTAACTTAAAATTAATAAAATATTATTTTTAAAATATAAAATATTATTTTTTAAAATATAAATATTTAAATATATAATTATATAAATATATAAATAAAAAATTATTTTTATATAACATCGAATCAGGTCGAGTTTTAGATAAATCTGAATCCGACTTCTTCTTAGTACTATTTAACCCGAAATTCGATTTTCAAAAAAAAAAAATCCGATTTTATGGGCTCAGGTCGAAACCCGTCGGAAACGAATTAGGTTGCCTACCCTAGATCTAATGATTTTGATACGATTGAAAAAAAAAAATAAAAATAATTTATTTTATAATTTTGAGAAAAATATAATTTATGCTTAACGTATAGATTATGATATAATAATTTTATTTTTTATGTATTTAAATAATATAAATATGATATAAATATATAATTTATTTAATTTATTTCTCAATTTCATATGATTTATATTTTCTTGAGTTTTAATTTTATGGATTTTGGTTTTATCGAGAATATTACATAATTTTAATGTGATTTAATTACAATTGTAAAATCTGAAATTATATTTATTAATTTAAAATATTTAAAATTAAATCTATCGTTTTATTATGAATTAAAATTTTGTAATTAAAATTAAATCTCATCAAAATTTAATTTTCTGTTATTTAATTCTGGCATAAAATTTTTAAATAAAAATCACATCACATGTAATAACTCCAAGATTTCTATTTTTATTCTTGGTTGGCTCTTACTACTTTGCTATGATGATCATCGATCTTGTCATGATTTAAAAAGCTTACTTAAAAATCTTGGATTCTTTTTTTTTTTTTAAGAATATGAAAGCTTGAATACGTAGGTATATATATATATGCAGCAAAAGTTCGACCTAAGACAAATGCCCACCACCATACTATTTCTTGCTGACGAAATTGTACGTATTATTTTTTTTGGTAAAGGATGCTTGTTTGGGTTTTGGTTTCGTTTTATTAATAATTTTTTTATATTTTTTAAAATTATAATTTGAAATATAAAAAAATTATAAATATTAAAATTTGAATATCAAATTTATTAAATTTTATCTTTTCAAATAATTATAAAAATCAATTAAATTAAAATTAAAATTTATTTTATTAATTTTTATTTACGACTTTTTAATAAATTGATCACTACTATTATTGCGATTTTTAAGTAAAATTTAGTCATACATTGAAATTCTTAGATATGCAGTCTCAGCAACTATCCTTTGGTTGTATCCAGCCAGTAGTTAATAAGCCAATGAGAAAAGAAAGCCAGCAAGTAATCCATTGAGTCAGTCATTCCTTCTTTTCAGTCCACTCGTGCTAGAATAAGGATAAGCCTACCCTAAAACAGCCCTGTATGAGTAAGAAAATGAGTCTACCACCGCCTTGTAGTAATTAGTAAGCCGGCTGTTGAAATAATGAGGGGCTAGCTTATTCGATACCTTTGGGGCATCATCTTCTTCGCTCCAAGAGAAGGCCACTATCCATCTGTCATCGGCTAATAGCACTTGATTATACAATAAAAATTATAAATGGATTTTAGTATTAATAAAATTTAAATATGATTATGATTAAAGATAATTAAATTTTTTAAATTTAATCTATAAAATTTAAATTTAAATAAGGAATATCATGCAGTTTAATTTATCATAGATTCATATTGCATTTATTATCTGATATTTATCTAAGAATGCTATATGTCTAATCGATATCAAAGAGGTATCATGATAACTGGAAGGTCAAAATTTTAAATGATGCTAAAACTATATGGTGTCAATAAATCGAAATAATTCATTATTATTAATTAAGCTAAAAATTTTACAAATTAATGTTTCATATTATAGCAAAATATTTAACTATTTGACCAATATATTTTTTGATAAAACATGTAATATATTTTATGTCTCAAATTTAAGTATAACTTCATGATTAATCTGCGAGCTATTCGAGTCAGATATAAGAATACTCGAATTTGACTCGATCGATAAGTCGAACTACTCGAGCTCGAGCTCAACTCGATAATAATCGAACCGAATTTAAATTTTTTTCGAATCGAATCTGAATAACTTATGAGTATTAATGTATCATTTACACCCTTACTCCTCACACTACAGTTTCTTTTATATAAAAAATAGATCAAATAGTCATAGTACTGTCACTTCCTCTTTTAGTTCTTCTATTGTTTATGCAAAAGGAAATCCATTAGACATTATAACACTCACACACACACACATATATATATATATATGTATCAATTTATAATAATATAAAAATTTTTAATTTTATACATTTTACTAACAATTGATTTCATTGGATCCAAAAAATAAGAGTAAATTTTTTTGTCTCGTTTCTCTCATCCTTTTTATCCATTGAAATTAATGATTAAAAAAATATAAAAAATTATAAAATTATTTTTGTATAACTTAATACCTCCACATATGTATATATATTCTTTACAAACTATGATTTCAATGAAAAATAAATAAATATATGAAAGGAGGGTTGGAATGTATCATTCTTCATAAGATAGTAACATGGCCCTTCTTGCATCATAGGGCCATTTTAGGCCTTACTACTTTTCCTCTCATTGCTTGGGCTTATTTCCCAGAACTTGAGCCTGCCATTTTGGTTGGTTTTCTCCTTTTTGTTCATTGTTTCTTATGATTTTGTTGAAATTAAATTACAAGTGGAGCAATTAAATATATATTTTTTGAAAATTTTAAATCTTATTATTTTTATTTTTTTATTTAATCATATTTATATTATATTATTATATTATATTTTAAATTATTAAAGAGGGAAAGTTGGTTTTGAATTCCATTTTTTTTTCTTTTGAAGTGATAGGCCACCAACTTTGCTGCTTCCCCGTTGGTTCAAGGAAACGTATTCACAATTTTAAGTATAACTTTTGTTTATAAAAAAGAAAGATTATCAAAAAAAAAAAGAGAAGTTGGCCAAATTTATTTTAATGCATTTTATGCCTTGCTTTTCATATAATCATTGACGAATTTAAAATTTTTTTGTTTATTTATAATATTAAAAAATATATTAATTTATTAAAAAAATTAAAAATTTTTAAAGTGTTTAAACAAAATTTTTAATTTTCAATTTTAATTTTTGAGATGCCCACTGTGGATCTACGTGTTTGTAATTTTTGTTTTGTATTATTATATGAGGATAATAAATTTTTTATATGAAGATATGGACAAAAATGTTATCAAAATTAAAATCCCAACCTTGCGTTCCAAGAGCCGCCATGCGATTTGACTATATACATCAGCCCTAAAAAAGGTACTTTGATTCTACCTATTAAATTTTGAATCGATTTAATTTTTTTTAAATTAATTTATTTTTAAATTAGGTATTAAATCGAGTCAATGATAAAAAAATCATAATTAAGTCTAAATTAAATTTTAAGTAAATTTGATCTTATCCTATATGATATATATATAATTATTTTAATTAATTAATTTTATATTTATATATATATCATATTTATTTAATTTTATATTTATATTTTTAAAAAATATTTTATATTTAAAAAATAATATTTTATTAATTTTAAATTGAATCAGATCGAATATGATTTTATATAATATTAAATCGAATCAAATTCAAGTATGAAAAAAATTAAAAAATTAAATCGAATTAGATTCAAATAATTTATATATATAATTGAATCAAATTTAAAATAAATAAAAATTAATCTCGACTTGATGTTAACATCACAATTAATCCAAACTTTCATAAAGAAAATTCAATGTATTCTTCTCCATTTTTTTTATTCATTTAACATTTTCGATTTATACAAAAAGCAAGTTGGGGTTTTAATATATAACAGACCGTATTGATGGTAAAACTTTTTCATTATATCAATAAAATTAAAATATTAGTATATTTTTTTGTTATTTTTTAAAAGATATTATTATTTTATTAATTTTATTTGTAAAATTTTAAAAAAAATTTAATGTGATAATTTGTTTTTATATATATTAAATTACATAATGAAAAATTTTCTATTTCATGAATGTCACTATTTATTTTTTAAATAAGAATTAAAAACTTTCAAATTAAAAATTTTAATTTTTTTGAAATTTATATTTGATATATTACAAAATATAAATTTTATATACTATCAATAAATTAAATGATACAATTCCATTAATAAAATAAATCAAATAAAATCATTTTATTAATAATTAAATTTTATAAAAAATATTAATTTTTATATATTTATTTTAAAAATTAATATTTACTCATTAATAATATGATATTATTTAATTTATTTATAATATATAAAATTTATATATTAATAGTATTAAATATAAACTCTATCTTTTTTAGAACTATTATAAATTTATAAAACATAGTCACGACAAGAAGAGTGCTAAAAGAGTAAAAGCAAAGACAAAATTACTATATATATGATGTTAAATGAAGAAGATTGGGATATCAAACAATATGGCGGAAGAAGTGAAGCTTTTGAAGACATGGTCATCCCGTTTTGGATTAAGGGTTGTTTGGGCGTTGAAGCTAAAGGGTATACAGTATGAAGCATTTGATGAAGATCTATCCAACAAGAGTGCTTTACTTCTTCAGTATAATCCCGTCTACAAGAAAGTTCCAGTGCTTGTTCACAATGGAAAACCCATCTCGGAGTCGCTTGTGATTCTTGAATATATTGATGAGACATGGAAGCAAAATCCCATGTTGCCCCAACATCCTTTGGAGAAAGCCAGGCAACGCTTCTGGGCCAAATTCAACGATGAAAAGGTAAAAACTTTTGTTTCTGCAAGTACTGATTTTTGTTTTTATATATATATATGGTAACTGATGTGATTATATTGGTGTAAAATATTGACAATTTATGTATTAATATTATGTTTTATACAAGAATTATTTGTTTAATATAAAAAACATTTGATTTTTGTTAAATTCTGTATCATTTTCTTTACTTTTTCTTATCCTTTTTTTGTCATATTATCTAATTCTAAATTATTTTGTCAATGACAAAACATGATGCAGCTTCTACCATCAATATCGGGTATTTTCACCAAAGAAGGAAAAGAGCGAGAGGAAGCTGTTGCAGCATCACTGGAGAACTTGAAATTTGTAGAAGAAGAGCTGAAGGGAAAGAAATTCTTCGGTGGAGAAAAGATAGGACTGGCTGATCTCGTTTTTGGTTGGCTTGCAAACTTGATCTGTGTTTTTGAAGAGGTACTTGGCTTTAAAATAATTGATGAGAGATTTCCATTGTTATTGGCCTGGATGAAGGAGTTTTCGCAACTCCCAATAATCAAAGACAACTGGCCACCTCATGACAAGATGATCATCAAGTACCAAGAACAATATGACAAATACCATCCTGCGAAATGAACTGTTGTTAGGTTTTCCATGGATGGTTTGCAATAAAATTTGGGCATCACATTGAACTGTTTATGCAGACAAGGCCTTTGAGCCTGTTTAGTACTGTTACCATAAATGGGGATTTTCCCTTGTGCTTTATCAAGAAACAGAAGTTGTAATACGAGGGAGATTGCCTTATCAATTTGTTGCTGTTTCTTTTTTAATTTTTTGGGCTATAATTAATGTTGAAATTCGAGATCCAAGCTAACTCCAATATCACATAGCTAGCTCTCCTTGACTGTAGAATGCAAGGAAACAACTTAATCAAGTGGATCATAAGTGGAAATGAATAATAAATACAATCAATATATGCAGGCTCCACTCTTACAACCAGGACAGGAAAATTCTTTTGAGTTTTTACTTGATTTCACTCCTCAGTCCTTCCAAACCAGAAAGTTGAACAATAAAAATAAAAGGAGATCATGTATAAGGGTAAATAATGGAGTCAGAAATAAAAATATAAGCATTTTCTAATTAGTACAATTTTGCATTGTAACCAGCCAACTGTCGTGGGTTCAAGCAATCAAACTGTAAAAATTACAGTAAATCAAGTTGTAGATGACATCAACCACCTCGCTTACAAACCATTGAGCCAAAGAATCCAATATCACAAATTACGAATGTCAATGCAGATTCACAATTGCAAATAACTCTTACGAATTACCAGTTCCTACTTCATCTACATCAATTCAGATTCCATTATTTTACGGCAACTATGTTATAGATCCGGAAGAACTTGCATCATAGCAGACCAGCTCTCAACACCCAGCTCTTAATCCAAAACTGAATCCAAGCTCATATCTTGAATAAAAGACAATGGTGCATTTTTCTAAATGGAACATACACACTCTTCAACATGGAGAGATACTTTGTCGGTTCTTTCTGCTGTCTCTCTACAATCATCATAAATTTACTTGCTCACCCTTCTCGCGAGCAATAGAAGCCGAGAGAATTCCAAGATCATGATTTAAGACTGTTAATGCAGACTCGCACTCAGAGATAATTCTTGTTACAGGAGAGGGTTCACCTGCAACTGTTTCAGATGATCCAACTGCAAGAGCGGCATGCGAGTCTCTCAGGCTCCTCAAGTTGCCCAGGAACTGCCATAGAAGCAAAAGAATCTCAAGTTCACTAACAAACCCAAAATATGTGAAGGATAGTTAAAATGTTGCATATATATGAAAATAATCGAATATTCTAGGACTGAAAGTACAAAACTATATATATGAAGTGATACTGGATATATCATGTGTCATTTTAGTTTATATTAGCATCATTTCCAACCTGCTCTCCCCCTCCCAGTGTATATGCGCATACTCTCTTTATTTATGCACATCATATTTTGATATTTTCTCTTGCCATAATAAATTCAGATGATGATTCTTGCATAACAAATATGCATGTCTTCCAGCCATTATATGTGGATTAAAGATTCTTTTCAGGATTACATTTAGGATTTATGATCAGGCTAATTATATAAGACAGGAAAATAGCAAGTAAATAAAACCTAAGTCGTGCAAGTTGGCAGAAGATTCTTCAGTTGTGCAGGATCAATAGGGAAGTGGAGTATTGGTCTGCAGAATTGAGTTGGGCAGTGAGCAGATTGAAGGGGAAAGCTTTGATCTCCATCATATTGTGCATAGGTTGGAGTGCCAACGTATACCAGATATGGAGGGAGAGGAATTACAGCAAGTTTAAGCACAAGGAAGAGGCAGCTGCACAGGTGCTTGATCGAATTAAAGATGCTATTAGGCTTCGATTACAGAGAATAAGTCAGATTGTTGCAGATCCTGTTAATAAGGAGCTATGTGATGCATGGAACCTTAATGTTGCTATGTTAGAATAGGCTGCAATTAGAGCTTCAAATACTGATAGATTATGAAAGATAGTTATATTGTTGCGTTGTAGCAGAATTCTACTAACTTGGTTAAATAAAACAACTTAACCCAAAAAAAAAAAACTTTAGATTTCATCTATCTAAGCTTCCTATTATTGTTGATCATTCATCCAAGTTTCCACAAAATAATTAATTTCCCAAAGCTATCAATCTAACCTTTCTAGCATTTGTTGAATTTAACACAGCTTTTAATTGAAACTTTTAAAATCTAGACCTGATTCACCTGAAAGCTAATTTATTGAAAGCAAGATATTAGAGATTCATTTCCTCTACCAATTCAGATAGATGTGAGAGGAATGAAAGGTGTTAGGGGAAACACCTTGGGTGACAGTATTCATTTCAGCACATAGTCCACATAAGATGACCCTGCTCTTGTATGTGTACAAACACATGGGCACAAATGTATATGCATTCTCATGAAAGCAGATGATAACCCTCTGTTAGTAAATCTCTCTTCCTATCAAACCACTGAAAAAAGAAGTATTCATCTTCCTACATCACAAGTTAGGAGAGGAGAAAGATGGAATCAACATTGAGATACCTTCAAAAGCATCTTATAAGCCTCCAATAAGCGATTTGCAGCAGGCCCAAACCCATGAAGTTGTGGTACCTCCATCATGTGTGTCCATGGACGAATTTCCTACAAGGAAAACTTTCAAAATTAAGACCATTCATTGACAGAGGAAAATATGACGATAGTTCTACAGAGAAATTTTAGGGCATCAGAACTCAATGATTATATTAAGTGCAGAACACCTTACTGAGACCAGATAAATGAATACATGCTAGAATAAGGTTTTATGCAGATCTAAAGCGGCATTGAAGTCAAAACTAAAACTTCAGACCATTTATATATTGGAAATTAAACCAAAGCTTTTCTCTTAACAACCTTCTTTATAGCGATGTGGGACATGAAAACAAGAAATGTTATTAAGTAAAATCAAGAGAGTAAACCATATACCCACCTAAATGGGGTTGGCTATATCTTTCTATGTTATGCCACTACACAGTATCAAGAGCATGAAGAAAAAGTGCATATAAGTGTAAGACATAGAAGTAGCAAGATCTTTCAAGCTTAAATATAGGAGATAACTGAGAATAAACATATAGAAGCACATCAACCGAAAGCAACAGCAAGACAGACCTTGGTATAAATCGTATTGAATGATCTTGCAGTTTCAAGAAATGATTCCAAATGTGCCCGCAGTTTAGATTCCACTTCCATATACTCCTCGTCAGGATTGTAAGCATGCTACAAAGGGGGGAAAGAATTGAAATTAAATAAACAAAATACAAGTAACTAGTAACAGACACATGAGCATGCACAAACACATAAAAACAAAATTATGTGCACAAACATACAGCAGGAAATCAAAATTTTGGCTGATTCATATCCAGAAAACACAAAATTTAGAAAACCATGTAGCCTCAGAAAATTGCAAAGAGTATCTTCTAAGTTGGTGGAAATTTTAAAAATATAAGAGCAACTTTTGACAGTCTAGTAACCGAATAACCAACGCCCAAGCTCCATCTGACTGGAGATCAATTACATATTTGAAGCACAATCAACACAACTTTGAAAATTCCAAAAAAGTAAGCTCAGTAACAAATCCTAAATATTGTATTTTCATCTTAAGGACAAACCAATTCCCTATAGAGTAAATCCTATGTGGCACTGCTTTATTCCCAATAAAAACATCACATACAGTAAAAAGACATCTTCAAAGAAAACATAACATCAAGTTGATCAAAAAGGACTGCATTTCCAGGAATTAAATGCAAGAAGTTTAACAGACACAAACATGGAACTTTAAAGACATGTTGAACCATGAGCTGTGGAGCTAGGATAAACCTTCGATGCTAAGTCATCAACTTTTTGCTGAAGATTTGAGAGTATCTTGGACTGTTCTGAAAGCTTCGACTCCAGCTCAGAAACATCAGGTCTGCAAACAAACTTGATTAAAGGAAGACAATGTCACTACATCTGCTCATAGCAAACTACACACGTGGTTGGCATGTAACTCGAAGTCTGAAATTGTTATCAATTGCAATATAGGATAATTTTAATTGTAATGGGACCTATTCTGGGAGCAAGGTCTTCATAGCCTAAAAAGTTCAGCCAAAGCACTATATAAGCTTCTTAAATAGTGACATTGCAGAATAAGTAGAAGTGGGGTCTAATAGAGGCAGGAGGCTAGTAGCATTAGTGGACTAGCAGAATTATAACCCAACAGTCCATGACATATAACAATTCCTTATTCTGGTTTAAATGGAGTCTAGATACATGTACTAAGAGAAGCCCTACTAGCTAGTCCCAGGAAATGTTGACTACAATGACAGCAATATGGTATGGTCGTATCAGGAAATGGGCAAAAAGCAGCCTTTCAGACTCAATCACATATTTGGGCTTGACAGCTGAGTATTTTTCATGGTGATAAATGCTAGCTCTCTGGAAGGGCCATGTTGAAGATGATCCTCAGTAATGGACATGGCAACATATCAGCAATTATTTTATAATCATCAACTTTGATGAATCTAGGGTTTTGTTGATCAGTTGATAGAGAATCAAAGTTCAAAAGGAGGAAAATGGAAGATTGACTTATAGTTATATTAAATAGTATGGTAAATAGAAGAGGAACAAGAAAAATAGAATCAGGTAAGGTATGTGGACACTAATAAGGCAAAAGGGGGGCTACTTACAATGGATATATGGATTGAATCTGCACATCTGCAGGGAACAACTTGCATTCCTCAGAGAAAATTAGAGCTTGTTTCTCTGCAATAGCATCTATTAGTTGTATGTCTTTTGCTACCTGCTCATCAACACTGCAAAAGAATGTAAAGGAAATTTTGGAATGAGAAATAATGAAATCATACTAAACATTGAAAGTAATGACTGAAACAAAAGAAATAATATAAACATAAGGAAATGAACATTTCTTCTATGAGAATTAATGCAATTTAAACCAAACGTGAACTCCATATCATCTGCACCTCCATTCTGGATTATCTGCATAGATGCTTGCCTCCACCAGATCAACGATAAGATGAAGCATTTCGGTCCGATCTTCATAGCTTCCTCGTCCCTAGAAAACACAATGTTATTGCTTGTGCTAAAACTTGGAAATACAAAGTTTCAGGTAGAGTTAGAGCTAGCTTCTTAAAGAGCGGATGAAGAAGAATCTGAAATCACTATCAGTACACATCCCATCACAGTCATAATCAACACTCCTTGCATTGTTCCATTGAGACATTCGGCAAACAACTTGAGAGATAAACCTCTATGCTTTTCAGTACTTTCTCAAAAATTTCAAAGCCTCTTATCAGAACTTGGAAATATCTTTTAATAACTAAGATTTAAAATCCCCACTATTTATGAATGATAACACGCACACTATTTATGAATGATAACACGCATGATTTGTTTTACTTTCACATAAAATCATTATATTTGAACATGTGTTGCATTCTTTTTTTAGCAACTTTCAAAGAAGTAAAAGTAACTATCAAACAAAGCCTCTAAAAATAGAAACTTAGTATCTTAGCTAGCTTACTTGGATCGCTTCTGTATCAATTGTAGTAGTAATCCCCAAAAACTTCGCAATCTCAGCCAAATCTGCGAATTTTAACAATTTTCCCCAAAACCAAACAAAAAATATAAAAAACCCAATTCCCAAAAGGAAAAGAAAGATAATTCAAGAGATAATGAACTTACATTGGATTCTAGAAGTTTCTTCATCACGATCCATAGCATCCCCTTGTAAATTTTGTTGCGAAAACGGTGACTTATCCCCTAATAGCCTGAATTTAACCCCAAAAAAAAAAAATCAAAGAAAACCCCGAAGAAGAGAAAAGCAAACAAAAAAAAAAGTGTTGAAATTGAAGTTACCGGAAAAAGAGCCATTCAAGAAGAGCGTAACGTTCCATGCCGGCGAAGAGAAGAGACTGAGCTGGAGCATTGGCTCTCGGGTAATTGAGCATCGATAATTTTCTTTGAATTTCCTCCATTTGTTTCGCTGCCATTTTCCTCTTTTTTTTTTTCTGTCTCTTACGTTGAGAAATTGAATCGGGGCTTCAGACTTCCAGGATCTGCTCTGGAATTTTTAAAAATTGAAAAGGGGAGGTTGAAACTGAGTCCGTTTGGTAAGTTGGTTAAATGTAATCGGGCGGTGATCAATCTCAAATCCACAAAGCCCAATTGCTAGTTTTGGTTTTACTAAAGGGATCCATGGGCAAACTTGAATTCGGCTTTGTTTGGTTTCAAGGTTTGAAAAGCTAGCCCAACGCAACTTGATTTTTTTCATTTTTTTAATTTTAATTTTCTTTTGAAAATTTTAATATATTTTCATTCCCGACCTCCACCGGCTTAACTCAATTCAAGTAAAAAAAACATTACATATATAAATTCTCTTGAATTTAAAATTTAAAGAAATCGAACCAACATACGTTCCATTTGAGTTAATGCTTAAATGACTTTTGAATTTTAAATTTTAAATATTAAAAAAAAAAGTATGCACTATTAAAGAGAAGTTCTTGTTTGAATTAAATAATGATAAAAAATATAATAAAAATATATTAATAAAAAGGTAAAATATATTTTTTATCATTCAATTTATGATCATGTTTTTAAAATAATTATTTAATTATTAAATTTTTTATTTAATTATAAAATTTTGAGTAAATATGTTAAAATAATATTATCTCGTCATTTGATATATCACGTAATATTATTAACATGACATTATAATTTTTTTTAAAAAATTGTTAACATGACAATGCTTAATAGTATATGACAATTGACACGTCATTGCTATGTTAACAAGCTATTAGAAGCTAAATATGTTTTAAATTTTAGTGATTAAATTAAAATTTTTAATAATTTAATAATCATATGATCTCTTCAATAATTTTTCATTCTTAAAGTCCTTTGTCTCTGCCATGCATGGATTAGGGTTTAAACATATGTACGTTTAATACAATGTTATTATGTTGGTTATTTAATTTATATAATTGTTTTTATATTAAAATGTAAATAATAATCTCCTTAAGGAAAAAAAAAAAAAAACGCTAGTGCTTCACGTTCCTGATGATGCGCACGCTTACATGCCTTAAGCCTAGAGGCATTCTTACAGAAGATTAAAGGTCCTGTCGTCCTCAAGCAGCTTCGTGCCCATCAATCATAGCTTCGGCATGATTAAATTAAGGTTCATTAATTAGGAATAAAAAAAATCAAAAAATTTATAAATCGATTTGAAATTATAATATTTGATTTAATTTATATTATTTTTTATTTGATTTAGATTAAATTTAAATATTAAATATATATCAGTTCGGATCAAATTTTAGATAAAAAAAAAAAAAAAAAGCAGAATCAATTATATATATATTTTAATTTTTATATATTTTTAAAATTTTTTATAAAATAAAAATAATAATTTTATATCAAAATCAATTTAAATATATTAAAATAATACATAAAAATTAAAAAAATTAAAAACTAAAAATCAATAAACCAAATCGAATCGATAAAATTTGATTTGATTTAATTTGGATTTAATGAAAATTTAGTTTGGATTTAAATCAAATTTTAAATTTTATAATATTGTGTAATATCTAAAAAAATGAATCGAATCCAATTCAAACTAAACTGTTATCATCTTATCATCAATAGGAATAATAACGAGTTAGATTAAAATGAATTTTTGTTCATCTTAAATTTAACTTAACTTTACATTCATAAAATTTGAATGCGACCCGATTCAAGGATTTTTTTATTTTTTATATTTAAAACAAATCTAATTTAATATTATATAAATCATATTTAATTCAATTCGATTTGTAATTAATAAAATATTATTTTTTAATATAAATATAAAATTATATAAATAATTAATTAAAAATAAATTTTTTATATATATCAAATCGAATCGAATGAGATGAAATATATTTAAATCTCACTATAATCTAACTTGATTTTTTTTATTATTATATAACTCAATTCGATTTAACTCAAAACTTAATTTTAAAAAAAATCGTTCCTACAGAATTGAATCGGGTAAAAACTTGTCGGAGCGAGATGGGCTGCCAAAGTTAATCATTAATAATATGGGAAATTGTTGCTTCAGGGAGTTGGAAATGGAATGTAAATGTGAAAACTCTAACTAGTAATCATTAACTTGTTCACATGTCGAGCTACATATGACCGAAGGTTTACCTTGACTGGAAAAGCTTTGAACAAACAATGTTTCTTTTGTCAGATTTTGTACTTTCCTTTTTGATTAAAGAACAGAAGAATGGAACTTAGCTTTTGGAATAGGATATACAGGCACTTTTAAAATATTCAGATGCTTGGATTCTGTCCGTTTGACGAGTGGAAGTGAATCACTTGTGTAACTTTAGAAAGGGGCCAATCCAGGTAAATAGCTTGCTACATCAGACAACATGAAGCCAAGTTATCCATCCAGCCTTTCAGCTTTACTATAAACTTTCAACATGAATCCTGGAGTTTAATGTTTTCTATATGAGCTAGAAAGAATAATTTATAGGCACTGTTTGTGTTTCAACGTACTTATTGATATGCATTTTCCCCATGTCCTACGGATTTTTTTATTCTATGAACCAAAACCCAATGCATACGTTCAAATTTTTGTAACCCCAAAACAGTATCTTGAAAAGAACAATTGAGGATCAAGCCAAAAGGATAAAGGTGGGTAATTAGTGTTTATGTATTATATTTTATATCGTATTTTATATATATATTAATATAAATTATTAAAATATAAATATGACATAAATTATAAAATAAATTTAAATTTTAAATATAAATATAACATATTTAATTTACATATTATATATAACACGATATAATTAATATATATAATTTGTTTATTTAAATATGATATGAATAATATAAATATATATAAATTAATATAATTAACATAAATATATATGAATAAATATGATTAATACGAATATATAAAAAATATGATTAAAATAATAAATAATTATAAATTATCTATCATTATAACTTAATAAATTTGATATATTAATAATATAAAAAATAACTTACTTATTAAAAAATAAAAAATTTAATACTCATTTAATATTATTTAATATATATATTTAAATTTAATTTAATTTATATAATTGTATTCATTTTTAATATTAAATTCAAAATGATAAATTATTAAAAATTAAAGAATAAAATAAAATATATAGAACTAATTTTAATATTTATATTATTAATATAAAAAAGTAATAAAATAAAATGAATATCATAATTAAATATTTAAAATAATTTTTATATGATATTAAATAGTTAATTAAATATCATAATTAAAAAATTAAAAATTAAAATAATTTTTATATATTTATATTAAATTAAAATAAATATAAAAAATATGTTAAATATATTAAACATATTACATGTATATTTATATAATAAAATTAAATTAAGCATATTATTTATATCATATTTTATATTTAAATAAATTAACATATATAATACGAATTATATCGTATTAAAATTTATATCGTATAAATATAAAATATATATTTTTTAAATACATATTCGATTATTTCTATATCATTTTTACGCGGTGTAACCGTAAATATCTGAAATTGCCAGTTTTACAAAGAGGCACTGAAATATGTGTCCCTGCTTCAATCTTCCTTCAATTTGTTTTTTGTTTTCTCTTGTTGCAGGATCTCTTGTTTTTTCTCTTGCAATTAAAAATGTTTACATTGAATCTCGTACCATCCTCTCCCGTCTCTTTCTCCAAATCCACTCATCAATATTATCCCATCAAAAGGATCCAAAACCCAAAAAACTGTACTCAGCCTCCTGCTTTTCTCAACAAATCCACCCCTCACAACCCCCAAGTTTGCGATTTTAACAAAATCCATGGCTACCCTTTTGGCAAGATCCAAGTTTTCAGCCATGGAAAGCCATCCAAGAAACCAGGATCCAATGTTCCCAAAGCAGCTGCAGCATCTGAATCTAATCCAGAAGGAGAAGCTGAAGCTGCTGAAATAGCAGCAAAGTCAAAGGCCAAAACCTTACAGCTTGCACTTGTGTTCGGTTTCTGGTACTTCCAAAACATTGTCTTTAATATTTACAACAAAAAAGCATTGAATGTCTTTCCATTCCCTTGGCTTCTTGCTTCTTTTCAACTCTTTGCTGGTTCCATTTGGATGTTCGTTCTCTGGTCTTTAAAGTTGCAACCTTGTCCCAAAATCACAAAGCCTTTTATTATTGCACTTCTTGGTCCTGCATTATTTCACACAATAGGCCATATTTCAGCTTGTGTATCATTTTCTAAGGTTGCTGTTTCCTTCACTCATGTTATCAAATCATCGGAGCCTGTGTTTTCTGTTGTTTTCTCTTCATTTCTTGGTGATACATACCCTTTGAAAGTCTGGCTGTCCATTGTTCCCATTGTTTTGGGATGTTCTCTAGCTGCTATAACCGAGGTTTCCTTCAATTTTGAAGGCTTATGGGGTGCTTTGATTAGCAATGTTGGATTTGTGTTAAGAAACATTTATTCCAAGAGAAGTTTGCAGAACTTTAAGGAAGTGAATGGCTTGAATTTGTATGGTTGGATCAGTATAATCTCTCTGCTTTATCTGTTTCCTGTGGCTGTTATTGTTGAGGGGTCCCAATGGGTTCAAGGATATCACAAAGCAATCCAAACTGTTGGCAAAGCATCCACATTTTACATATGGGTCTTGCTTTCAGGGATATTTTACCATCTATACAACCAATCATCTTATCAGGCACTAGATGAAATTAGCCCTTTGACATTTTCAGTTGGGAACACAATGAAGAGGGTTGTAGTTATAGTGTCAACTATTTTGGTCTTCAGGAATCAAGTTCGGCCTTTGAATGCACTTGGATCTGGGATTGCTATACTTGGAACTTTCTTGTATTCACAAGCAACAGCCAAGAAGAAGAGCACTGAAGGTGAGAAGAAGAGCTAAGGGGTTCTGTAATCTCTTCAAAGTTTTTAATTTTTGTTTTTCCTTTTGATCGGATTATATTTGCATTTTTTTTAATCTTTTCTTCCCTCTCTTTTATAAATGTTAATAAATTACCTATATTTTGCTTCCTTAATCTGCACTCTTCCACTGTAATATGCTTGCTTTGTGTTCTTGGGTTTGATTTGGAAAAAGATCTGCTTGGCTTCTTGAAGTTGCCTTAAAATGACATGATCTTTTACGCACCCAAGTCTCTGGCTTATGGGTGTAACTGAGCTGAATCAAGTTGATACATGATGAGCCTCAAAAGGGGAATACATTTTTGAAAATATATTTCTTGATTGCATAAAAGCTAGATAAGTTTTCTAGCAATTTTCCTTGTTGAATATCTGATAACATTTTGCATCATGCTATTAACAATTGCATACTGCAACTTGAATTAATACTAGCTTTTGAAGTATTGAGTTGTTCGAGAAAGTAGTCAAGTGAATCAACCCTTTTGCATTTAAGTTCTTATTGCAGGTTAAAATTATAATATATTTGGGGTGAGAGCATGCTTTTATTTGAATTTGTTAGTTGCATGCAGGTTTAATTTCCCAGAAGTCCTGCATGTGTAATTGCAATTACTTGCTCTAACATTAGTTTTAGGGTCCCCTTGGTTGCGAGATGGGAGAGAATTTCACCGTGCCGTCGTAACTGCGTTTTATGATTATAGCTCTACAGGTCAATTAACAAACGACATGCACAGTGTGTTGAGAGTTCTCCCACGACGCACTTATTAAACATTATGACTTCTCATTTTAATTGTTGATTGAATACCATCTTAGGATAATGGTTCCCTCACTTCTTTGTGTTGGTTGGGTAGTTTGATCAGAGGTTCAGTTGGAAGGACACAAGAAACTTTGAGAGTTAAGTTGTTTCCCACTCTCCCCAAACAGAGCAGATTATCAAGGAATGGTTCAACTGTTTGAAGTGTGGAGATTTGCACAAATTGCGTACTTGACTTCTAACTCTAAGAGATCAGGACACTTAAAAGGCAATCCGTTTGCTCTTGCATTATTCCTTTCAAATAACATCTGAGACTGCTAACTTTTTGGTTCTTGTGTCGATAGCGATCCCCCTTATCACTTATCCATCCTGAGAACGCCTTCTAAAAAGGGCATGATATTCCAGGTATTTAGCATAAAGAAAGAGTTAAACAAAAGGATAAGCAGTATTTAGCAGCTGCTAAGATAACCCTGTAAAAGACTCATAAATTCTGTCCAAGTGCGGAAATAAGCCACTTGAGATAACCTGCGGAGACAGCTTTCTTGCTATCAGCAAAGGAGGATGGTGACAAGAAACCTACCATTGTTGGTAGCTTTCTACTTCAGTCCCAAGTGATTCTTATTATAGGGCTTGTCAAAAACTATCCTTACCAACCAATTGTATCTTATAATCAAATTGCAATGCCCAACTTACAAGAAACTTCTAACAATCTAACCTTGGATGGTTGGTTTAATCAATGTCCTGATGCCCTGCTTTTATACTAAAAGCAAGGTCATCATCATTTCCAATGTGGTTGTTACACCAAATAACACTAATATTCTTGGTCGGAACTTGGAAGCTGTTGTATTATTCTTGAGATAATTAACATATTAATAAATGTTTTTATCTCTTTTTCCCTTTATGTTTACTTATTCATACAAGCAAATATCTAATTCACAATGCTTAAGCCAAGACTAGTAAAACTAGATAAAATGTAGTCTGCCTTTACATACAATGATGCATTCCACAAGTCATAATCTAACTAATTTTTTTTCCTGTTCATTCTGTAGTTCGTTAGAAACATTTGCCCGGCCTGCTCTAAGGGGGGATAGGCATTTTGTTAGTTGTACATATATGTTCAATGAGTCATTGTTCACTTCTGGATTTCCCAATTTTCCTGGGAATCCTTATACCCTTTAAGTGCATTAGCAATATGAGATCCTATGAAAGGAAAATAGAGAGAGGGGAGAGGGGACTTAAACTTCATAGTCTAGGAAAACTGTGCTCGACTTCTATTCCTTTTGTAGTGGTCATAAGCAGGCCTGGTCCTTAAGAAAAGCAGAAAACTTGAGATTAGGCCTAACAGGGAAATGCATCCCCAGCATATGAATGTCTGCAGATAGCATTCCCTGCCCATGCACACCATTGCTTCCTCCAACAAGTTTTCCTGTATAGAACTTTTCACATTAGAATCGTATACCAGAGCTGCAAGGAGACCATAGAGGAGTGATCCGATGGGAATGTTGGTGATGAGGATGTTGTGGTTGACACTGGCACTATTAGGCCCAAAAAGCTCTGATGTGATGGATACTGCTGCTGAAAATACAAATCCAGAGCTTAATCCAATCAAGCCTGTGCCAGCAAGCAGTGCTGCCTCACTGCCTGATGCAGCAAGCAAAAAGAAGGCTACTGGTGTAGGCACCAGGGCAACTGCTAGCCACCCACTCCTTGCAAAGTACACCTTGCTGCATTGTTAAGACATTTAAGCTTTCATCATTTTCTGAGTTAAATGCCTACATGGAAGTATGGAAGTCAATTTAAAATTTTAATACTCCAAAATTCTTCAGGGATGAATTTTAATAAGGCCTTTGTGGGCAACTGCAAGATTAGCGAACTCTTGAGGCTTTACATTAGAATTTATTCGTCAGTTATGAAGCAACTTTAAAACAAAATTGCTTCTGAGTCCTAAGATTGTATGTATATTCAATGACTATTGAACTCTAATAATGTCCATGGGGTCAACTAAAAGAGTAAGGTCAATTTCCATGCAAAGGGATGCAACTTTGCTGGAGATGCCTTTCTCTACTTAATGAGTTCTGAAGATGATAAGGTGTTGCTTATTTTTTTATGTTGATGCAATCTTGTAAACGCATATATGTACTATTTGCAGTAAATACGTACTCACGCAGGAAGTCTGGAGCAGCTGAAAGCAAACGACCAAAGAATGAGAAAGAGGAGTAGAGAGTCACGACTGTACTAATTTGGGAGTAGTATCCGCGTGATTGTGCAATCTGCCCTAAATTATTGCTATAAACCAGCCCTATTGTCCCTCCACAGAAATAGGCCACATAATATAGCCAGAAATCCAACCGGCGTGCTAGCAGTCTTGCTGTGTGTTCCTCACCTAGCATTGTTAACCTGCCTTTCTCCATTACCTTCCCAATAAACCCTTCTGTGTTTGTTACACAAAATGAATCAACACTCAAGCTATTATTTTGATCACTTCCAATCAATTCCTTATGGAGCTCAAGGTCATCGGGGTCAAACAAGCTGAAGGTCGAACCATCAAGACAAAAGCTAGTATGGATATTACGACGAGCCCAGTTCCTACCACAGACAATGCCTGGTAAACACAAAGGTAGGAGCAATAGGATTAAGGCACCCACCAGGAGAATGCGCGCCCTTAATGCTTCAGAAGAAAGTGAATTTAAAAGGAGAAGATATAGGCCAGTGATAACAGCTAAAACATTAAGGATAATGAAAATGAAGGAATCCCGATTAATAGCATCAGTGGACAGAAGCTGCAAAGGTGCTTGGCGGAGTATTGGAATGAGAGCTAAGCTGGATGCAAGAAGAGGCACAAGTGCATTTAAGAAGAGATAGAGCGTGTCATCATCGGGGTTTATAGCATTAGCAATTAGAGTATAAATTGCAGCACTTACACCATTGAAACTGATGGTGAGGGACAAAGCAAGTGCCCTGTTGGTTGGGAAATTTCTGATGCATAAAACAAAACATACTGTGTTGAACCAGCAGATGCTACAACCAGATACCAAACACAGAAGAAATACCTGCCATGAATTCACATCAAAACACAATTAGTTTGCAGTGGAATGGTCTCTCAGAACTAATCAAAAGCTTTTACTCAAGCAACTGTTTCCCTCTTTTCCCACTAGGTTATTATCCATCAACTCCTTGTAAAATTTGTTTGGGTGCAGGCACGGAGATAGAGAGATGGTGACAGGGACAGATGTGGCTGAGGCTAAACTTTTAATTACTGATAAGAAGGAACTAAGCTTAGATTCTGTTAAATATATTAGCACAAAATGTGGAGTAGCCATGGATAATGCATTTACATGACTGAGCAGAGTCATCATCTCATCAAATAATGTACAGATAGGTACCAGATATTGCAAGTAATGGATGCAGTAGAATTTCTATCAAAGAAATAAAGTAATTCATTCAGTAACGTCAGTATAGAATTGTAAGTTTTGGCTCAATGGTCAAATATCTTCCCCCAATTAAGGAACAAGGGTTTTTGCAGAGCGGAATTCGACCTATTTGGTCCTTCTCTCCTGGTTGTGTCTGCAAATAGAAAGGATGTGGACATGGCGTGTAAATTTTTCTTTTCATGTTTAATATGAACAATGTTTAGTTATCTCTCTATAATAAAAAGGGTATTTTTCCAGCATAAGCAGTCTGGTACACTGAGATGTTGAATGTTTGAATAAATTGTATCAAGTTGAGGGTGACTTCTGGAGTTCAGGAGATAAGCCCATGCTGCCAATGCAAGAAAAGGTAGGTTGGAATGGAAGGTTGCCTACTTGCCTGGCAGACTGTGATCCAAATAAAATTTGCTGGACGTTTTTAATCACATCATTGAAGGACCAACTGATCCTTAGATATCAAATGTTTGTTGATCTGATATAACAAACAAAGTGGTTCAACATAAAATCCCATGTTACCTTTAACAGAAACAAGTTTGTACAGAATCTTTGTCACATTAAAGCAAATATCCTAACTTTCTTTCAAAGAAAAAGTGTCTTGAAAATGAAAATCATCCTTGTTTGAGATATTCTTGTATGAAAGTTTTACCCAAAAAACAACTTTATTGGAGGTGAGGGTTGGGGTTGCTCGTACTCGAATCCAAGCCTTATAACATGCCATAATTCTTCCCGGAACCACTCGGTCAAGAATGTTGGCCCAAAAGCTAATTTTGAATAAACAAATCAAGCAAAGATTCTTTTCAGACCAAACTAAAGTATTAGGTAAAGTCTTTGGTATTTGTCTCTCAATGATCTAATTAACAAAGATTCAGCTTAATTTAGTAACCAAGAGTCTATATGTGGTTAATACCAATTGGACTGCTCTCCTACTATTTTTCTTTTGTGTTTACTAAAATATGTGATTTGGTCAGAAATTAGATGGGAAAAGCAAATGAGGGCAAAAAATTGGTTCCGAACCAAAAGTGGCTATCATCATCTTGGTATTGGACTGGCTTCCTCATAGTAACTAACGTGGGGCGTTGGCATCCAAAGGATAAGGGGAGGTTCTAAAAGGATATGAAAATTAATCTTTTTACTTCAACAACCAGCCACAACCTTCACACCTAATTGAATGAGATGTTGTAGTTTCACTTTCCATTTGTCAAACTAACTTGCGTTGTTAGATTTACTAGGAACAAGCTTCAGGTTGCGGTTATGTTTGGTTTTGTGTGGAAGAGTTTGGTTCACTCATTTATTTAAACCCCCCACCCACTCTGGGAACAAGAGAAACGAAAGAAAAAAAATGCAAAATTCACTTAAGATAGATCAACAATCCCAGAAAGCAGAAACCAGGAAATTTAGACAAGTATAGATTCAAGTTAACGCAAAGAAAATAAGAAGCATTTTCTTTCTCATACAACTTTCTTCCAATCTTCTGTAAAATCATAGTCTTTAAATAATGGGAACTTACCAGGAAATAGGGTAAGGTAATGACTTGTTTGATTACAAGCCATTGAACACCATAGCCAAAAAGCCCCAAGAAGGCAGCCATGATCATGACTACCCACAATGGCAAATACATTAGAGACACCCCACAACACCAACCAAATGCCTTCCCCATATCTGAAGCAACAGACAAATAATTGAGCTGAACCTGAGATATCCCAAGAACTGATTTCAATGTTGCAGAGTAGGATGAAAAGTCGAAGTTTGTCCCTGTAAAAGCCTGTACCCATGTCGTTGCAACTAGTATCATCCATTTTCTTGATTGTCCTGCCATTGCCAAAACTTCACTTAACCAGGGAGAAAGAGGGAGATAATTAGAGAGACAGAGAAGAGAGAGAGAAGAAGAATAAACTTGGATTGGAATGCAGCAATTATTGTGCAGTTAAGGCCCGAGGTTCCAAGACGGTTGTGTTGGGTACATGGCTTTCTTTCTTTGTTTTTTAGATTGGAGGTGGGGTATCTTAGTCTCAGATAAGTTAAGGAAGTATCCATTTTTATATTGAGAGGGAAAAATATAGATGTGACCTGTGGCCTGTTGGTGGGTTTCACTTTTGAAGACAGTATCTTTGTCTAATGCATTTACAGGAGTGGCATGGCAATACTAGGATTAATAAGTTTATTATGTTAAATTGTATCTAAACAATTTGTATAAGAGGAATTTCGTGGCAAATATAATTTTAAATATGATATAAATAATTTTGATATAAATATGATATAAATATTTAAATAATACGAATAATTTAAATATTAATATAATAAATTTATTATATATATTATACGTAATACGATATAATTAATATATTTAAAATTAATTTATTTAACATAATTTAAATAATATAACATGACACGATTAATATAATTAGACAGGAATAATATAATTAAATATAATTTATTTATTTATTTAAATAAAAAATTATTTAAATTAGTATTTAAAGAAAATATTATTTAAAATTAAATATTTAAATATATTTAAATAAGAAAATGATACGATAAATATAATTATTAATTTATTTAAAAAATAAATTAAAATAATTTTATAATTTATATGTAATATATATTTGTACGAACAATATTGTATCTTAAGCATGTCATCACTATTTAAAATGAACATGACACAAATAATACCGTATCTTAATCGTGTCGATAATATTAAGACATGAAATACGATTACATTAAATTTATACATAATTTTTTTATATCATTTTAGTATTGTGTCATCATGTCATATTTAAAATCAGGTCTATGTTAAATTTTGAGTTAAATTTTATTTATTTTTTTAAATGTATAATTTTAAAAAATTTATATTTAATGCATTGTTAATATATAAATTTTATATATTATCAGTTAATCAAATAATATTACTTTATTAATAAAATAACATGATCTAATTTTTTTCATTAATAAAGTAGTATCATTGATTTATTAACCGTATATAAAATTTATATATTAATCGAATATCAAATATAAATTTAAAAATTCTAAAATTTTTATGAAAAAGTATATAATTAAATATTAAAAAAATATTATAAATACTGAGATCAAAATTTTAGATGTATTAAATGTTATTAAAAAAAAAACCAAAAGAGAAGCTAAGTCATTCAAGCAAAGAAATCCTACCACTATATTATATATGAATATGAATTATTATTAATTGAATATGAATAAATTTTATTATATTTATTATTTATTCGTTTAATTAATAAATTAAAAATATTATTTATGATAATTTATTAAATTTAATAAATAAATATAAATAAATATAAATCGAGCGTATTTATGAATTACTAGTTGAATGCTTTATTCAATTATATTAAATGAATTAAATATAAACGACTGTTACTATATTCTTAAAATTTTATTTGTGATAATTTGTTATTTAATAAATGAATATAAATAAATAAAAATCAAATTTATTTATGACCCATTTGTTAAATGTTTTATTCGATTTCACCCTTATTCATAATTAGAGCAAACAAAATTAGCTTTGGGCTTATAAATTACAAAATTATTATTATTATAGTTTTTAAGGGAGAAAATATTGGAGTAATTTCAAGAAAAAAATACACACATTTAAACTGTTCCATGAAGCATATCTCAAATTAAAGGGAAAGTCAAGTACACATAGTTGGAGCCTCTTGCAAACATAAATTTCCAAAGAAAAGTAGCCTATTTCTTAATCTCCACCAAAAAAATTTTTTTTTTTCCATGAAGCTCCTCTTCTAATAATTTTAAGGCTTTCGCTGTTGACAGGATCGCCTTCACTTGATCATCTCACGTTGAGTTGATGAATTCAACTAAAGTTTTATTAAAGAAGCAATGAACTCTTATTAACAAGGTCTTCTTCAATGAATTCATAGTCTATGCCCTTCAACTTCATTGCCCATACAGCTCTTTGAGTGAACATGCTTGGGTTGTACCCAAAATCTTCAAATTTCTCCATATGCCATAGCCTTTTTTAAAAAAAAAAAAAGAAAAAAGAAAAACAAGGCCTGGAATTTAGGTGGTAGAAAGAAGATTCGGAGACTATTTAAATGAATTATGAGATTGATTCAGTAAAATTAAAATTTACGACAATATAAAATTAATTACTATAGAAGTAAAATTGAGTACTATAACAGTGAGATCAAAGTCAATAGTTAGATAAATATTTAGATACAAAAACAATAGTAACGATGAGATTAAATGTAATAAGAATAAAAAATGATTACTAAAGATATTAAATTAAAATATGTATATAATAAATTTATAATATTATATTTGATATTTTTAAATTAATAAATTATTAAAAATATTAAAATATTTTATATTAAATAATAATTTTATTCATAAAAAAAGAAAAATAATTAAAATGAATACAATAAAATTTATTTAATTATTAATTAGTTTATTATATAATTATAAAATCTTATCTATTTATATTAAATTAATAAAATTACTTAAAAAATTTTAAATAAAAAAATAAATGAAAAAAAGTTAAGTGATAAGGATATTTTTGACTTTACATTATAATTTTAGAGATAACAAAAAAGAAAATATAATTATTTTTTAAAAATAACTGCTACGATGGGGTTAAAAATCCAATTTTTTTCTTTTAATGTGTTGAAAACATCTCAGCTGCATTGAAATTTTTTAATAGAAAAGCTTCAATAATATTAACTAAAATTAGGAGATTTTATTTTTATTTTTAATAGAAAAGCTTCAATAATATTAACTAAAATTAGGAGATTTATATTATTTTTTATTCAATTCAATCACATCCCTAATGTCTTTCAAATTGGGAAACAAAAGTGTACCTGAATTTACTTTCAAATCGTTCGTTGGAAAAAAATTACTTTCAAATTTATGTATTATGATTTATGAGCATGAATTTCACTATGACTCTATATAATTTTTTGGTAAATTGCACAAATGATCCTTAATATTTTAAGTACTTTCATTTTTTTTTTGTAATTTATAAGTTTTTTAACTTAATATTCAAATTATTTAATTTCAATTATAGTACTTCTAATAAATTGATCAATTTTAAAATTAACAGAACAAATATATAAAAATTAAGATCACATACCCATAAAAATATACATATATGTACACATAGTTTTTTTTTTTTCTCACACCAAATTCTTAACCTAATAAAAAAATTATTTTATTTTTTTTATTTTTACTACGTATTGATCTAAAATTAAAGAAAAAAATCTTAATTTATCAAAAATCCAAACACCCAGATGTAAAATTATAGACAAAGCTCAAAGGAATATCAGATCTTAACCCTAAAAATGTCCAATTAACCTAAAAATCGAAAGGCCCGAACCTTCAATTCAGTCAGTCATGAGGTAAATTTGATTGAAAGTAACTCAAAAGCTTCCAATTTTCTCCCATAAAAAATTCTTCTCTTTTTTTTTTTTTTCATTAATTAAGATTAAAGAGAAGAAGAGATTATTTTTCTCTCTATCCCTTAGTCTTGGTGGGAAAGCAGGCATCCTCCGCCCTCTTCAAATTGAAAATCCAAAAAGCTTTAAGAGGGAAAAGGAGGAAAAGAAGAAGCTTTTGATAGCTTAAAGAAGAAAAAGAAGAAGAAAAGGACATAGAATTGGAGCCCAAAGTGAAGCCATTGAGTTAACAAGTGAAAGCAGCATCTCGAGAGTCACCCTCACAGAAAGCCTCTCACGTGCTCGACACCAACCTCAGGACTCATTGGTGCACTGCTGCCAATTATAAGGAATGGATCTTGCTTGAGCTTGATGTAAGTAAACGTTTATAGTTTTTTTTTATTATTTGTATTTATATGTGGAAAATATCTCTGGGTTTTTGTTTTGTATCCATTTATGTTCATTTATTGTTTTTTTTTCAAGGCTTTTGCGTTTTGTCTGTTTTTTTTTTTTGGTATTTGAATGAAAGTTTTATAGAATCCTTGTTTTCAACATGCATAGGAATCCTGTTATAGTGTCGTAAACATGCATGTTTCGGACATTGATTCTTATTCTTGTTGAGACGAGGAAAGATTGAAGGATTCAAGCAAGAAGTACAATTCTGACATTACATAACAGACAAGGCATACCAGGTGCAATTGTACCATTTCCCTGTAAAATGAAGAAGGGAAGGAATCAAATTATCACAGGCAGCACTGAATCCTGAGTTGTTCCAATTTATGTTGTACTTTTGTACCTCAATGTTGAATATATGAAATGTTGTTGTAGCTTATGCACCAATGACTATACATAAATATGAATGATATCAGTCGGATCGAGATAAATTTTTTTATTTTAAATTTAATTTAATTTAATTTGATTTTTTTAATTTTTATCATATCCAAATTTGATTCAATTTAACATTATATAAAATTATATTCAATTTGATGATTCAAAATTAATATAATATTATTTTTTTAATATCAATAAAAAATTAAATATATTTAATTAATTAAAAAATAAATTTTTTATATATATATCGAATCAATTAAAATTGAATTTACCTAAAATCTGATATCAACCCGACTTCGATTATTTTTTTCATTTGACCCAATTTGATACCCGATTAAAAAACATAATGATAAAAGATCAGATCAAATCAAAATCCGTCATATACAAATCAAAATGCATGCCCTATATATAAATGTATCAAAAGGGGAAATAGCATTCAACATTACTGTGTAAATTAGACCATTGTTCCTTTTATCTCATCTTTCAGAAATTTTCACTGCCTTGGTGAAGGACTCTCACTTCAGCCATTTGACTCTGTTGGAATTAGAGTAGCGTCTTTTGATCAGGCAAGGATGGGCTCAGTGCATTGCTGCAACATGAACTTAACAGACTTCAAAGTTGAAACCAGTATTGCTTTTCCTTCTCTTGAATTGACAGGTTAATCATCCTTGAATAAAATAGTTTTATTGAAGCTTGAGACTTCAGAGGAAGAGCTCACTCGAAGTAAGATTTATGTATTGTTCAGCCATAACTGAAACAATTGGCAATAATCATATTTATTCTGAATATTTATATTTATTTATTTCGCATAAATAAAATAAAAAAATTATCATATTATATATTTTTTATTTTTATCAAATTTATATTGTTTAATTAAAATTTTTAATCGTAGCATTTTTTATTTTTTATTACGTTGAGATGTTTAAATTATTATATTTTTTTCTTGATTTAAATAAAAAAGAAAAATGAAAAAGGACGCTGCTCTATGAGTATCGCCCAGGTCCTGTTTCCTGACCTGCGTTTTACATCCTGAAGCTTCACTTCAAGACTCCTGTCCTCTTCTCATCGTCAGATTCAGATCCCCTTATCCTTATCAAAGGTATGTAATTATGCAATTTTTTATTATTATTTTGGGCTTTTCTTTCCATTCAGCCAACAAGATCGATCAAACCCAAGTACCCAACTCTTTCAAATGTTAAAACAGTGACAATAATTTCTCCCAAAAAAACCCAGACCATCTGTTTGGCTTCCGAGGAAATGAAAGGAAACTAATAGTAAAAAGGGAAAATAGAAATGTGGGCTGAAAGGATAAAAAGTATTGTACAATTTTTTGAAGCAAGGGAATGTGTGATATTTCTTTTGATTTATGGTGTGGAAATCAGTAATAGAAAGCATTTGCTTATTACAGTTAAGCCATGGCAACAGTTAGAAATCTGAAAATCAAGACATCGACTTGCAAACGAATTGTTAAAGAGCTGCACTCTTATGAGAAAGAGGTTGAGAGGGAAGCTGCGAAAACAGCTGACATGAAGGACAAAGGAGCTGACCATTATGACCTCAAGCAACAGGTA
This sequence comes from Durio zibethinus, assembly GCF_002303985.1. The sequence goes on along the minus strand of NW_019168492.1, from coordinate 3,136,839 downwards.
TTACTGTTATCTATTGCTGCTTTTCTAAGGGTTGTTGTTTCTTATTTGGGATGGTAGAACTTATTGCTTCAGAGGTGTAAGTTGTTGAGAAAACCCATTTTATTTTTCATTTGTGGTATCAATTCACCTGGTAAATTGGGTATGTGCAATTTGGAGCTACCGCATATAAATTGTTCTCTATACATATAAACTTTTATCTGCTTGGACAGGAAAATGTGCTGGCTGAATCAAGGATGATGATCCCTGATTGTCGCAAGCGGCTAGAGGCTTCTTTGGCTGACCTAAAGGAACTTTGGTATTGTACATTAATAGTATTTGGTGAAGTTTTTGTCTTACTGAATTCACTGTCAATGAGCTGTGGTTTGATTCTTTTCCATTGTTTATTCTACAAGAGCCCCATAGATAACCGCAATCAGTTTTTAATATATTGATGAATGACTTGGTCCTGACTGAATTTTATTTAAAAGTTAGGGATGGAGACTTATATTCAATATCATTTTCCTTTTGGTACAAGGATGCCGCAGCCTGGTGATAGAGAAAGGGGTTGTAGATGTAGAGATTTGAACTCCAAACCTGTTTGATGCCACCTCTTAACCTTAGGTGACTGAATGAACCAACTGAGTTAAAGCTTGAGGTTCATATTCAATATCATTTCATTAGTTCTGTTTCAGTATTGGAGTTTGCATTGCACCAAGGCTGGATGGTCCAGCTATCAATCTGCTGCACTAATCCATTGTTGAATTATATGTTGCCATGGCATATGCAAACAGATTTTAGTTCTTAGGGAAATATGACCCAATAGCTGTTGTTTAGGGGTTGTCTCAAACCCTCTCTCCTAGAAAAGTGCATTCCTTGGTGATAGCAGATATAGATCATGGATGTAGTTGAGAAAGGTAGGCCCATATGCACACTGCCTATAACTGAATTTGTAGCTATCTTTCGGGTGCTAGAATGATAATTAGAGCTCAAGCTGCTCTTATTTATTGATTACTGACTTCCAAATACTTCAAACTAACTTGGAAAAAAGGTGGAAGAGTTCTGTTGTCACCTCTCTTTTAGTGTCCATGGTTCTTTATTATGGCTTTTGGATTATAATCTTTGCTGTTGTATTCTGTTGCTTTTGGATTAATTTGCTATCCAGGTACCTTTATATATCTGATTGAAGATCAATTAACTAAATGAAGTTTGATGAACTACATATTCAATTTCAGGCTGAGTTGGAGGAAGCAAATGAGAAGGAAGGCCCAGAATTCGAAGATGCTCACAGCACCATAACTGAAGTCGAAAAGTTGTTTCAGACAACAGAGGCGGCTTAGTTATAGCTTCTGTTAGCGGTTGCAAATCAAAAAAATTGGCATAGATGGTTATAAGTTTGTACTGTTTCTATTTCTGGCAACAATCTGGTCAGGGGTTATGGAATGCTGGTAGACGTCTTTTGAACTTGGTATCTTGTCTGCTATGTTCTGAAATAGATTCTGCAAATATCATGCCAATTGCCAATTAATTTTGTTATCGTGAGTGCTTATCGTCTGGTTTTTTTACATTTTGTGGAAAACCAAATCTATGGTGAAAAAAATGGGAATTCATGCTTATTTGTATGAGGTAAGTGGTGATGATATTAAAATACTGCGCCACTTTACTGGAGATTAACCAAAAACTCAGAAGCTAGAATTCCCACTGGCACCTTTGAAAAAGAGGCATTCTGCTTTGGCTCAAGTTATTACTAAAATTTTAAATCGATATACTTTTTTTTTTAATTATTTTATATAATTTTCATGTGGTTGTTAAAATTGTCAGATTTCCTATATTCTCTAGTTTATCCATTAAGTCTTTCAAACCCAAACTCCTTCAAACTTATTTTAGAATCCAAATGAGATAGTAAGTTGACCATTCCAAAGAGCATGCCATGTTGAGTCATCATGGCCACTTAGAACGATAAAACAAAAAACAAACTTCCCTACTCATTAACACGTCATTTTTGGAGTTCATCAAAATAAAGATTTTGCTCCATATCATGTGTTCCATTTGTGAAGTTCTGTTTAATGAGCTAACTTGATGGAAATTGACGCATGCATTTGGTAAAATTGTCTCAGCCACCTGATCTATGGCCCAGGTCATTAGTGTTTTTTCACACAAATGGTTCCAAATGTAACCAGTGGAAGCCCCGAGGTCTACTACTTTTTAACCAAATGACAGCCAGTAAACACCATGACACCAATGACAGCCAAAGATGCAGACTAGAGTTTGATTAGGTCTTAAGCTGACAATTTACCAATCATCCTAAGGAAACCCTATCAGATTTCAGAACAAAAAAACAGAATAATCTCACCAGCTGTATAATGCCCCAGCTTGAAGACTGGATAGATAGGTGTCATTTGGGCTGTACTGACACCATAAATGAGTTGAACAATTTTTGAACATTGGTAAACCAGAAGATCCTGTACATAATGCCAAAGATACAGAAATCAACACAAATATAGAGCCATTC
>NW_019168492.1:2464993-2533351 GCF_002303985.1 Durio zibethinus | reverse complement strand
AACTTCTCCATTGTTATCTTAAGTGAAGTGTCGACTTGGCAAATTCATTTGGGTCATTTTTCTTTTTTTTTTTTTTCCTTTTTGCTTGGCACTTTTCCTTTTTTAAGTTTTTAAATATGTATTTTAATATTTTAACTATATTTGAAAATATGAATTTGTATTTGATTTGTTAACAAATTCTATAAATAAAATAAAGATATTATCCCCAAATTAATTAATAAATTATTATAAATCATTGTTTTTATTAAGAAATTATAAAAAATATATGTTCATTGATTTATTAAATTTATTTAACTATAAATAAAAAAAAAATTTAGATCTACAAGAAAGTGTGGGTATGCTAGTATAAAAATGACGGAGTTGTAGAAATATATAGTTCAATGGCAATAATATATTATTTCTTTATGTATATCAATGCTAAAATCATTATTAATTCTTTTTAATATTTGAATAATAAGGAATTGTTGATCGTCAAAACTTTACTTTTATTTGCAGGTTGTGTTCCAGGCTTAGAGCGGTTGTCTATAGGCTTCATGGAAGAAAAAAGGCTATGGCATGAGCAACGTTCAGTAACTTCTTTTGGTGTTCAAAATTTAACAAATTGGAAGTGCGAATGCAATAATTTGAAGCATATATTTACTTCCTCTATGGTTGAAAGCTTTGTGCAACTAAAAACACTTAATGTTGGAGATGTAATGAACTTGAAGAGATAATAATAGTGACGGAAGGATAGTAGAAAAGAAGAAAGAAGAAAATGGTGTTTCCTAAATTAGACTGCTTGACGCTGGTGATCTTTAAGCTCAAAAGATTTGGCTTTGGAAATCCGATTGAATTCCCTTCTCTAACAATCTGTATATAGAAGGATGTCCTATTTTGAATACAGTCCATTTTGATTCTACAAGTGTGGAAACAACTATTGAAAATGAAGCAGGAGAGAGCAGCATCTCAACGGAACCTCCACTCGGATATCTCAAAATACCTATTCAGTGAAAAGGTATTTTTTTAATGTCCCCTCCATGCTCCAATATAAACTTAAAATTTGTTTCAAAATAAACTCATTTCAAATTGATAGGTAAAACTATATGTTTAATAGAAATAGCATCTAATTATTAATTACATCATTGGAGTTTAAGAATTTATTTTTGATTTCAATAATCTAATAGAGGGTAAACTACTTATATTGCTAATTGCTAATGAGATTTTTAGCTCCTAAACCTAAAAAGTGATATTAAATGCATCTTTTTTTTTACTCTTCTTATGCTATTTTTTTTCAAATCTTTTTTAAAATAAAATTACTTAATTACTCTTTTTCATAAGTTTCTGATATTTATATCCAACAAGTTATACAATTTTTCAAACATTTATTTTCAAAAATTTATAAAAAAATATAATTAAATAATTTTACTTAAGAACATTTTAAAAAATAGGTAAAATGAAAAATAAGGGTGTATTTAACACCCCTCAATCCTAAATCTTAAATAATCTTTGGATCAAAATTTTAAAAAATAGATTGACGTGTTTTGAAAAAAATAAAATAAAAAAAGCATTTAATGGCAACATAATAAATATTAAAAAGAAAAGTATGTAAACATTAATATATTGTAAGAATAAAATACAATAATTTGTTTATCAAGATAGAAATATAATTTTATAGTATAACTTTGGATTGATCTATAATTTAACTAGAGAGGTATCTTTAAACTTCAATAATCAGATTTTTTTTTATTTTAAATGTATACTTTACTAGTTTTTCAGTAAAAGTTATATGCATTAAAAATTCTTTGAATTCTAAATTTTTGTAAAAGTTAATGTGTATCAAAAGTTAGAAAACGATTGTACCTATTTTTTTTTAACAAAAAAATACCCCGTTAATAATAATAACAAACTCAATCAGGGCTGGGGGGTTACTATGTAAGTTATAGCATGATTCAATAATAAAATTTAGAAAAGAATCACTAGTTATATTAAAGATATAACTTTTTAAATTTCTCTTTTTATCCACCATATTACAATCGTTCATTTTGATCCCTTTCAACAACTCATCCTCCGTCCTGTTAACACTTGCATGAATTGTGCAGTTGCATTCCCAAATCTACAACAACTTCACCCTCGGATGGGATGATGGGATGAAAGAGAGATTGCATGGCCTACGACTTGCATCGGACTACTTTTGCAAACTAAAATTCTCGGACTTGTGACGGTTTCCTCAACAATTAGCCATATTCCCATCTTACCTGTTCCAATTACTATCCTTACCCAATCTCGAAAGCCTTCAAATAAAAGATTGTTACTTTGAAGAGTTGTTATTCCAAAGTGAAGGAGTTGGTGGTGAGGAAGGATTCCAAAATCTAAGGATTTTACATGTGGAATGGTGTCCCAAATTAAAAATAATTTAGTTCCATCCTCAGTATGTTTCCAGGAATCTGATGACTCTTGAAGTTCAATTTTGTGATGGGATCATAAAATTAGTTACACATTCAACAGCCAAAAAGCCTAGTGGCAGCTCAGAGAAATGAGGATAAGGGATTGTGAAAAGATAGAAGAATAATAGAAGGTAGCGGATGGGGATCGTGATGAAGTGAAGGATGAAATCATTTCCCCAAACTCAACCTTTTGGAACTGAGTGGGCTGTCAAATCTAGAAAGCTTCTGCTCATCGGGGAATCAACCTTTGGGTTCCCATCCTTAGCAACAGTAATTGTACACGAATGCCCAAAGATGAAGATGTTCTCCAGGGAAGGGTTTAAACGCTCCGATGTTGCACAAAGTACGACCATATGACTGGGCAGCATGAAGGAATTGGATTGGGAAGGAAGCCTTAATAGCACCATACAAAAACTGTTCACGGAAAGGTATGTTTTTTCAAATTTCTTTGATTATCATTGACAAAGAAAATTTGTGGTTGGGGGCGTTGATCACGACTCCATTGTAAATCAAAATTAATTCATTTTTTCCCCCTCATGACCAATTAATATTAATTGTTGTGGTGGATTATTATATATATGTAGAATCCCGCGGAGGAAATGCAGTATTCTATAGAAGATCAAGGGAATCCTTCAAACTTCTAACACACAAGGTAAGCCAAATTTCATTCTATAAATCTTCAGATACCATTCATAATAATATAGCTTTTGTTTCTTTCAACTCAAATGCTTTACTTTCCTCATCAATTAAGTAGGAGTTTTGATGCCTCCTTCCTAGTTTATATTTCTCTTATCATTATAATATTATGTAATTTTTAAACAGTTTTTCCTTTTATTTTCATCAGGATTTCTATTTTAATTTACTCTTTTAGGATATTCTAGAGCAACTGAAATAGATTCATTGGATTTTCTTTTTTAAAATACTTCTGCTTTCAGTAATAATATTCTTTATGGTTAGAGAATGTTTAAATTTATAATAAAATAAAATAAAAGAGGGATATGGTGATGATCTTCAATGGCAAGCGTGCAAAGGTAGAAATGGTTGAAAATGTGTATTTGAGACATATGACTCTTGTTTCTTCATTCGAAATCAGAATGGCTTTGTTATCATTCATTATGACACTGATTCTTCAAAGAGTAACAAAAGTAATTTTCCAGTAATTTTCTTTTCACCTCACTAATATTTGTTCATTATGATTTCATAATCCAGTTCAACATAGTCGAGAATTCTGAAGAAGATCAGCTCAATCCTTCAACTGCCAAGAAACAGAGTAAGCCAAAAAGTCTTCCATGGCATCTTGAGACAGTATAGTTATGTAGTACTCATCTAATGCAAATGATTTTTCTTCCTTGAATAAGTTAAGTCTTCATTTGAAGGTGTTTTCTTCATCTCAAGTGCAGAAGTGCAAGGTTCTAATTCCTATTTCCTTCACGGCCAGCATTTATGTGCCATGGCAGAGTGAAGTAAACAATGTATGTATTTTGAGACATCATTATTGATACTTCATCGTTTGAAATCAAATGGTTATAAGATTTCTTTATTATAATACAAGGGTTCTTTAAAATGAAATAATGGTACTCTTTTTTTTCGTTCTTTTTTTGTCAATTATCATATTGCTAAAGGGCAGTGCTGCCAAGCTATTCTGTCTCTAAAGACAAGTTTAATCATGCTGCATTTGATCAACCTGTAAATGGTTGCAGCTTCTTTCTTTAGTCTTTTATGTTTCTATGGTGACTAATTATAGCTTGCCATTTATTTGAACAACCTTGGAAGAAATAACATATGTACTACTTTTCTATTTTTAATGATCTGGGTGTTGAGAAGTTATGGATGACAACAGTTCTGAAGTCAGAGGATAAGGAGAAATATTATGAAGTTCAGGATCACATACTTATTTTGAAATTTCAAGGATTTGCGACTCCCCCTTTTTGGGAAGGTACAAACTATTTCACGTTGAAACTTGAAAGAAAGCTCAATTCATATTTATTCTGGAGGCTCAAATTGATGGTTTTTGTTTGGGCCGGCTGATGGTTTGTGTTTGTTTACAGGTGATTTTCTGCTGCTGCATTGAACCAATGGCAAATTCTTGAGTCCGTTGGGTGCCCCAAGGTGTGCTGTGCCTACAACATTTTGTGAATGGGCAATTTATCCATCCTGATATAACCTGTTCCATTCTACTCGACCCTTGTGCTGAGTTCCATGCTACCTTAGTGGCACTGTTCAGAGGCATGATTTGATGGCTCATGGTGAACATGGTTAGTCGTTTTCTTTGGCCTTGGGCAATTTTTGTGCTTATATATTAATTATCAATTGATTTTTCCACCCAGATCTGTGATTGACAATTTTTATCATCAATGTGAATTGTAAATAGAGCATTCAATGTCAAGGAGGCAGATGGTACAGGAAAATTGGGCAGAACGAATACCCCTCCTAGTTTTCTCATACGATGAGGGCTAATGCCAATTAATCCTACTGATTGAATGGAAGAATGGGAAAGAATCCAATCGCCATTGAAGGTTTACAAAGTATTTGCCTCATGTCAAGTGAAGAAGCTGGTCCTTTTCAAACTTTAGCAAAGGCTTACTAGTTTTATTTCATTAATTGAAAACATATACAAGTCAAAACACTTGCAGAAAGCCCAATGACTGACAACTCATTGGGATGGAGCAGTTATTTCTGATTTTCATTTAGGACATTTTCTATCAGCATTGACATAAACAGAACAACCTATAGCAAGTATCTTGGTCCTCTGAATACACTATAAGCCAAGAGTTTCCAGGTATAAGAAACAGAGGATCGTTGTTCAAGTACAATGGTTTTTATCTACAATAGGTATCAATTTTAAAGTTGGATTTTTTAGTTCTTTGCGTGAAAGAGTCTTGGCTTCAAATCTTATAAGAAGTGCCTTATATTCGTTTAAACACTGGTAAGTAGCTATGAGAATTTAAGTTAATTTCTTCTATTTGCAATGAAATGGGGAAAAGTAAAACCATTGTTGATTAACTTAAAATAAACATTATTTGATGATTATATTAGAAAATTTTTACAAATCATCAAGGTAAAGCTAATAGATCAAATAAATTAATTAATAACTTAATTGAGAGATAAGATCCAAAATTTAACTCTTATCTTTAATTCTCTTTTATATTATTGTTTGTATTGAAATTCTAATTAAATTAAACAGCAAATTAAAAATTGAAATAACTTCTAATTTTTATTGTTAGCATAATCTACCACTTTAATCCACAAGCATTAATATAATTAGTAAGGAGAAAAGGTTTTTTTTTTTCTTTGTTAATTAGAATTTGAACCCTATAAAAAAGAAACCTTTAAGAGTAAAACTCTGAATGTATCCATTCAATTTTTTTTTTTTTTTGTAAATCAGAATTTGATATTTATGAAAAATATTTTAAAAGTAAAACACTGAATACAACTTATTGTATTAGAGAAAATCTCTTGAGAGAAGAAATTAGCATTAAATAAAGCTCGATAATATATCTAATAGTAAATCTTGAAAATATTTTGAGATCATATTATAAAAAACACTTTAAATTATATGATATTGAATTTTAAGTAGCCATAATGACATAACTAACAAATAAGTCAAATATGAAGACAATTACTTTTTATTCCTAAGTAGACACAATATTAGATAATAAATTTACCATGTTTTATCTTTTTTCAAAAACTACATAATACTAAGAGAAGTTAATGTTTTGGCACATCATCTAAAATTTTCGAAGTAACCAAAATCCAAGTACTTGGAAAATCATCTTGCATTGTGTAATTAGTTAGAATTGGTGGTCAACTAAGTTAAATTTTTGTAAGTAAGATATTAATTTAAATCCTCTTCCAACAACAAGGGCTAATAAGTAATAATTGTTCATATTATTATGGCCAAAATAAGAAAAAATCTTTCAATATGTAAATATTTGTGAACTTATAATTGAGTTCAGTTGGTTGATATTAATAAGTTTGAGTTTAAATTTTAATACTCATAGCCATTTTAAGTTAGATTTATGCAATTATTTTTTTAGTAAATTTAAGATTCAAATTTCTATACTTTTAATCTTTTTCTTAATCTTTAAACTATGATTTCTTTAAATTTTTTTTTTGAACCCTTCAAAGAAAACAAAGATGAGAAATATTTTCATTTTCCATGTAAGTTAATGACCAAAACTTGAAATAAAAAAATTAAAAAAAAAAAAAAAACCTTGTCCAAGAATAAGGGTTTCAGCTTGACTACATGAATCCTTTTCCATGGTACTTGATTTATCTACTCCTTAATGTTACAATATTCTGTGTGATGTAATACATCAGAACTCCGCCATAATGATCTCTCGCATTAACTCTTTAGGTGCTGCAAAACAGAATAAAAAAATTGACCTCATTTAAACCATATTAAGAATTTTGAAAATATATGTTGCAACTAAAATTCTTGAGCTGTAGGAGGCAGTAGTTTTGAGGAAGAATAGTTGAGATTATCACCACAAAACTTGAACTTGATCATGAGGATGGTACATGGTAAAATTACAAATCAGAATTTTTGGAAGAGGTTCAAAATAGGATATCTCCAGCAATTTTAACTCAATGTATATATATATATTTTATAAAAATTTAGGATAAGAAGAAGCATTCTCATTTTAGGACCATAGAAGATCACAAGCTTCAGCATCGACTTATATTAATTTACAAATCATCTATCAAGGGAAATGCTAGCATCGGGACTCAAACCTAAGTCTTATAAACAAAGTATTCGAATCTTATCAACTCAATCAAAATAGCTTTTTCAGATCATAAACTTGATCCATTCGTCCAACTAATGAAATAAAGATGGATTCGCTACTCACTGGAAGTTTTATTATTCTTTTTCAATAGTCTCGTGACTAAAATCAAACAGCAAAAGATCAAAATGGTTGAACTATCAACTTACATTTGCAGTAAAGATCTAAGGATGGTTTAAAAGGTCTAAAGTTTCTAATTGATTTAATTAGAAAATAAGTGTCCAGAGTGGTTATGATGTAGTTTAAGGTCATGAAACAGATAGAGGGAAGGAAGGGATTCAAGAGATACCTTCTCGACCAGTGAAGAGATTGAACTGACCAATAGCTTGTCTGAGGAACATTTCAACTCCACTGACAATGATTGCTCCTGCTGCCTCTGCATCTTTTAATAGTCTTGTTTTCTTAGGTGTATAAACAGCATCAAAGACCAGCTCATAATCTCCCAAGGTTGCCTGGAATATGAAAGCAAATAACTTCAGTAATGAAACAAAATTGAACTTTATTCTTCAGAAAAGAAATACCACTTAGTGGTGGAAGGTGGAGACCTCAGCAACAGGAATGCGCTGATCAGTATTCGGATGCATTCCCAGGGGTGTTGCATTTGCAAGGATCGATCCTTTCTCTGGCTGGAAGTTAACTACTTCTTCATAAGGTCGAGCTTCACCCGAGACAGCACAAGCAAGGGACTTTGCTCTCCCTTTTTCCACAAGCAATGATAATAGTAAGAAAGCGTTTTGATTCTCTACTCATAATGTTTATTCCTAATGCTACAACAATGTACTAAAAAAGAGTAGGCAGAAGTTATAGTTGACAATCATATCAGCATAAAGGGAAAAACCATGGATTTGCCTTTTAAGAATTGTAGATCACATACCAAAATCAATGTCAAAAATGACTATTTGAGCTCCTCTGCTTTTAGCACCAAATGCCAATGCTCTTCCTGCACCTCCAGCACCAACTAGCGCAAAGAGTTTCCCCGATATTGGACTGCCTAAAGCTACTTCATTACCAGTGCATCTCTTTTCTATAGTAGTTTACTGTTTACAAGTACAAAAGTGTCAGGATATCAGCATCTAGAATGGACTAGTCATTGATCAATACTTTAAACTTCCATGAGGACATGATGAGCATTTTTTTTCTCATCAATGGGAGGTACCTTTTAGAGCATCCTCGATCGCAGTTATTGCAGCTTCGCAGTCAGTATTATAACCTATCAGCTTTCCATCACAAGGCCTCCTTACAATAGTATTAACAGCACCTATAGACTGACAGTGCATGAAAAAAAAAATCGATTGCATTCTCAAATATATAAATATAGGAAACTGCAAGCAGATGCTATTAATAGGGAATTGAAGCACTAAGAATTCTGGTAAGAATTCTGGATATAGGGAAAATTCTAGAATCGCCTCTATATGAACCAGGTAAATATATCCATATAGAACATGTCAACATACAATTGTTAGAGTGTAATCTTCTGCTACTTTTGGTTTCCCATCACAAAATGTGCCATGTCTGATGATGCAATGCCAACTAGCTCAGATAGTAAAATATGAATTTTACAACCAGGATCAGATAAACATTCTGCCTAAACTTAAATACAATTTTTTTTCCTTTTTCTCTGGCAATGAACTGATCAAACCAGTCTTATATGCTTTGGTATGCTTCTCTCAATAAGTTGAACTTCTAAATAATTAGATTCAGAACTTGGTCTTAGACCTTAGTGTAGCCAGAAATCGGTGCTCTGGTAAACTGTGCGTAAAGAAATGGAATAGGGCACAAAAACAAGGGACCTGAAAAAGTATATGGGAAATTACAGATTCAAACATGTTTGTAAGAATGTTATATAGTCAACCTCAGCAAGTGGATGAACTTCATCACAGAACTCAACTACAGCTTCCTTGTACGGAAACCCAACACTGCAATCCATTGGAATGAGGAAAAAGAAAAGTTACATTTCCGAGAATAGTGGAAAACAAACCCGGCTACATCATTGCAGGAGATGAAAATAAGGGTGAGAAATAAAGCAATTTATCAAAGAAAGAAGGCATTTATATTTCAGTATGTTGCAACTATCCATGATCTTCCAGTTTCGAAAATCAGTATTACTATATCAACTAAAGAACTAGTTGTAACATAAAATTTTCCTACATCCATACTTTTTTGGTACTAAATCTTTCAAGGCCAGTTCTGGGCTTAGTTGTTACTGGCTAAAATGTGTTTGAATGCCTAAAAGGTCAAAATACAAGTGTTGCTCATAAGAACAGATGCAGCTTACAGTGGCTATATACTTAAGTGAAAAGACTGTAACCTGACATAATCTACCAAAGACAAAATTGAAGGATGACGTACCTAAAACCAGGAAAGTCGTGACTGGAATAGATGTTAAAGAACTCCTTGAGATTATCTACAAACATTGGGACATAAACACCATTGAAGTTCTCGTGTCTGAATATAGGATTATGCAATAGAGGGCCTTTGCTGTGACCGACAGGTTTTGAAACAAGTCCAAAAACTTTAGTTTCTGAATTTAGATAGCCAAGTTTATAAGTGTGGATAACACTATATAAAGAAGGCATGCCAGGAATTGAATTTCCCTCAATAGATCCATAGGCTAGAAAGCCACCAAATTTAGGGCACAATAGCTGGCTTATGAGACCTCTTTCCCCTGCAGAGTATGCTATTATTGGCACCTGCAGATAAATAATATTTGATATGTTATTCCACTGCAACAATTTATAAAACTAATCTGCACATATTCAAAGCAAAGTCAATAGAGTTAGAGTTTCATACTTTGCAATGAGAAAGCAAATGAAAAATTCTTGCTATCTCAGTAATATCCGTTACATTTGCAGCCATCTTGATGATATCTGCTCCGGTAGCTCGAATGCTAGCAGCAAGATTGTTTAACTCTTCGTCTGAAGAGGTCATTGCATTTATGTGACATGACACAATAAATTTAGTAGCACTACCATCCTTCATTTTCTGTTCCCAAATAAGATCAGAAGCAACCTGGACAATCACATAAAACTAAGAGAAATTTCAAAGGAACAAATAGGTCATTCAAAGGGAAAACTGCCGATGGCACTTTTTGTTTTAACTGCTATCAGATAAATGAGAAACGAAAAAGGGTGAAAATATTATTTAAGTTTGTAAAATAGTCAATAATAGAAATGAAAGCACCAAAATGCAATAATCAAGAGTATAATAGTTTGCAAACAAAAGTACAACAATTTAAAAGCTACCTTGAGTTCAAAGTCAACATAATCAGCTCCCATTTCTGTAGCTAAATGAAGTGCTTCAAGCCGGGACTGCTCATCTCCTTCATACCGACCACCTTCGGATTTAGGCCTGAAGAAAAGACTGAATCTTAGAAATTAAATACAATGAAACTTCAAACCTTCCCAAACTTTCAAACCCAAGTTATATTTTTATCTTTTACTACAGTTTTAGAAGTTCATACAACATAGATTCCTGTCATCTCAGAAAGAATGGCAAAATTATTCTATCACTGCCACCTATTTTAATCTAATTGTCCTACCTCACAACACAACTCACAAGCTTCTGAAAGTGAAAATTAAGAAAACATTATTAACACAAGTAGCAGTACGATAGATTTTCATGCAGAAAAGAGTACAAACTCATTAAAAACTCGATAAAGTTGGGCACTGATATTTGTCCTCTCTGTTTCCAATAATTTCTATGGCATGTTTGCATCCACAAGCAAAAGTGAAAATGTTCAGTATCATGGTTGGTCTCAACTTGGTAGAACAAAAAACATTTATTATTACAGCTGTTTGATGTGTTGAATTCAGGATGCCCGTCTTCAAATCACCAAATAGAAGCCCATCCTTACAACAATTTGCTGCAGCTTTTGCACAAGAATACGTTGCATGTGATTCTGAATTACTGGCTACATCCATTTAAAAACAAATGATGGGACCTAATAACATTTTTTCCACAAAAAAGGACAAGGATAGCAACATACGGAAAAGAATCTACCAAATACAATCTTGACTTCTAAAATGAGGGAAAAAAGGCATTTTTTCCGACTCTAATCTCCTAATATTCATAAGACTGCTCAAATAACATAAAACTAAGAAATCCACTAGTAGAAAAAAATATAGGTGAGATGATTACCTATATACAATGATCACTGGCAAAACTTTATTTTTGAGTATGATTTGAATATCCTGGTGAGGCTGGAAATTCTTGATATGCTCCAATCTAATCTCAACAACTTGTGCACCTTCAGCCTTTGCCTGGTGCATGTCTTTAACCATTTGCTCCACTGATTGAGCCATTAATGGAGCACATATCGTAGTTGAATTGTTCAGCATCCCAGTACTACCCATTTCAGCAAAGATCAAAAAAGCCAGCTAAGCTAAACTTTGAGAAACCCAAAAAAGGAGAAATTAAAATAAGTCAGAATGTAGAAATAAGTTTGGTCTATCTGTAGCGTATTAAACAGAAGAACTTTGCCAAAAGGAGGGTTGGTTGATGTAACAAGTCAAAAGTCTTTGACTGGATTGCAAGAATTCTATTTTGACGTAACGTAGAAAAGACAAGCCAATAATTGTTACAATCAATAAATGATGATAACATATAATGGATTTTTTAATATATATATATATATATATATATATGAAAAAACAAGGCCAAAGACAGACAATGTATATATATATTTATTAAAAAGCAAGGCCAAAGACAGAATGATTCTGCAGCATTTTAGAAATATTGGTTATCTGAATTAATTAAATTAAAATTTGAATTTAATATTGACGTTTCTCTTTAGCTTTTTGTTTTTGACTTCGTTTTTGCTTTGGTTGGTGTGGCATGTGCCATGTGGTAGGTGAAAAAAATGACAAATAGCTTTATTTGTATTTTTCCTTTTTGGTCTTTGCCTCCCTTACGAAATCAACATTGAATCCACCTCATGTTTTTATCCATTTAAGGAAAAAAAATCTACAAATCTAAACAATTTTTTTTTCATTTTTTGCCAATCACAAATCTAAAAAGTTAGATTTAGTGCAAAATAATAATATTTAAGTCAAACAGTAAATTTTATTATAATGCAGGACTGGGGACGTAAACCAGTACCAGGACCAGGAGCCAGGACTGGAGACAGGCTAAAGAGTAGACATATTCAAGTGGGCTGCGTTGATGTAAGACTGGGCTAGCGCAAAGTTTTTCTTGATCTTGGCATCTGCCCATGTCTTTGGTTAGCAACAATGAGGGAAATTTTCAAATTACAAATAAACTGTTTCAACTTTCAAAATGCAAATTACTTTCTTAGATTATATTATAATTATTACAAGCAGTTACTTTTGATGTTCCACTTGAAACCCTCAGTCCTGGAACCGACTCTAGTGCCACTGAGCTAACAGCTCATTTTACAAGCAGGTAAAAAAATTATTGTCCAGGTTCCATGATCTCTCTTAGAAATCAAATACCAAAGCAAAAGCTTCTACAGAAGGCAAATAGCAAACTCACAGGGCTAAATTTCTTTAAGTTGCTCATTTCAATCAGAGTCTGAGCTCCTGTTATCAGCAATGGTAGCCATATCTGCCTGCTTTTTACCACTTAATAGGTTTGTGTTAGCAGAGAAATTGGTGGAGTCCCATAAAACGTGTGGCACAGCTTGATCTGCAAAGAAGCTTTCCAGTAGTTGCAAAGGTGACAGTTTAACTGTGGAACCAGCACTAGAAGAAGTGCTTGAGACGGCTTCTACTGAAACATTTATGGAGGTTAACTTAGTTCACACTCGTGCCGTGGTTTTGAATTGGCAGAAGGGACTTTTCCAGTTTTTTTATGGCATGTTTCCTGCTTTTGCTTCCCAGCAGCATTGTTTCGATCTGCCTTCTGCCTTTCCAGTTGTAAAATGTAGTCTCTGGGATCGTTTGGTGGGTATGGTGATTCAAGCTTGTGATCAGAAACGCATCCGCTGACTTTCCTCATGATAGCTATTTCATGATCTATAATTTGATGTTGCGAGCACATTCAAGTTAACACACAGAATCAGGATTACAGTTCAATTTTCAGCAAATTTTTGAGCATGCATAATGATAAAAGGTCTATGGAAAAGTTACCCATTTCCAATGCGATTTTTTGGCCTTGTGATACTAACTCTCTTTGGAATATTCTAAGTGAACTTTCAGCATGTGTGCAGGGGGAACTTGTCAACAAGATCAAACGCACATATGTATGCAATAGCCTCAAGCCTTAGATTGTTTTTTACAAGTGTTCCAATCAAGACTGTCAAATTGAAAGCAGATTTTTGCAGGTGTCATCAGAATACCGTCAGGCAAAAAAAGAAAAACTCATGTGAAAACACCACCTGAACTTAATATGTTACCATTATAATCCATAAATGTCATATTTTTGCTGAGAAATTTAAAGAACGAGATGATTGGCAAAGAAACAACAAGATAAGTAGTTAGCAGAATTCAGAAACTTACTACAAATAAGAACTGTAGCGGAAAAAAAAAAAGAAAATAATTTACCCATAAGGACCCCCTTTGATTCCTTTCTTGTACCATTCCAGTACATGATGCAACAAAACACTGTTGTAGCATCTAGGGTTCCATATGCAAAAGTTGTACCTCAAGAAATCACTCAAATGTTATTTTGGTGAATTCCTGCATTACATTATACCTGGTCGCTAACAGCTAGAGAAGATGTAACTATAGTAGCATTAATATAGCTATGCAGAGAAGACAAGGATAACCTCACCTAACAGCTAAACGAACCAACAAAAAGAGAAACGATAAACTAGGGAGACAGATAGAAAGTAGACTAACCGCAGATCTTATCTGTCAAACCAAGAGCCAGGCACAAATCAGGAGACTGTCTATACTCACTTGCAATTACCAAAACACCAAGAAGCTCATCCGCATCATAAGCAGAAATCAAAAAGTAGGTGACTATCAGCTGCAAGAAACCATAAGCCATCACACCATTCTGGTACTTTTGCGTTCTTTCTTTCTAATCATCTGCCAACTTCAAAACCTCTTCATTTACATGGGGTTCAATCTGGAGCGGAAATGTCCTTAACTGCTCCATCAATAGAATGCAACTCTTTCTTACTTCTCCTGAGGCTTCCCTAATAAATTCATCCCGAGTTCTTTTTCTTTTTAGGAGCATGCCCTGACTTTGAATGATAAAAGGTCGATAATGCATCCAAAACAAGTTTTGCAGGATCGGGAGACAATTGAAGAGCGTCAGAAATTTCACTGCGCATTAAATCGTGATCCTCCACATGCTCACATAGAAAAAGTATTAACGCCTTCGCATCCATACCGGTGCTATAAGATTGTAGGTCAATCCTTGCCTCTGAAGGAACAACGCCATCCAATTGAAGATTTTCTAATTGATGTCGGTCAATCTTTACTTGAGCATGATGAATACTACTTTCTGTACGGTTAGAGAATCAACTTATGAACATAAATTTAACAAGTGAATTTTTAGTGTCAAAAGAATAGAAAACCAACAAAGATATACTTGCCAAACTCTAAGCACGCACGGTACCATTCATGCTGCAAATTATTGTAATTACAAACAAATACATTCAACAATAACAAAAAGTTGCTGAGGAAGGGAGGACTAAACATTGAATTATGATCTTGGTCGATAAAAAGAACTAAAAAAGTAATAACAAGAAAAAAAAAAAAAGAAGAGATTTTAGCTGGGGCGGCCTTGTCAACTGCTCCAGGTGAAGTGAACTGTTCCAAGCTCCTGTTATTGGCAATTGAACACCCATCTTGCCAATTAAATGAGTTTGTGTCTACAGAGAAAGCATTGGAGTCCCACAAACTACAAGCAACAGCTTGATCAGCAATCGAGCTAACTAGTTGTTCAAGATGAGATGGTTTTAAGTGAAGACTGCAACCAGTACTACCAGAAAGGCTTGGTGTGGCCTCTGTTGACATATTCATGGAGGGCCACTTAATTCCACTCTCATGCTGTTGTTTAGCCTCGGCTGAAGGGACTGACATATTTTTTTTCCTCTCTGCTTTCTTCTTTTCTCTTTGTTCTGTATCATTTCCCTGTTCTTTCTGCCTTTCCAGATGAACAATGTAGTTTTCAAGATCCTCAGGTGGATATAGAGATTCAAGCTTCTGATCAGCAATGCATCTAAGGACCCTTCTCATAATAGCAATTTCTTGGTCTATGGTCTGATTTTGCCAGCATGTGGAGTTAAAAGTCTTAAAGATATAAAATAGGATAGCAGCTGGATCTCAGCTTAAACTCTGAGCAAACAGAGACAGAAAAGGTGCAAAGGTTACCAGTTTCACATTTCATTTTTTGAAAGTCTTGTATTTGCTCATCTTGGAATATTTTGTGTAGGCATTCAGAAGGGTGTGCAGGAGGGAACTTGTCGGCAAGATCAAATGCACAAATATATGCAATAGCCTCAAGCCGCAGATTATTTTTATGAGGTCCTCGATAAGGACTGCCAAATGCAACCAAATTTTGCAGTTCTGATCAAAATGCCATAAAATACTGTTACTGAAAGAAATGCACCACCTCAACTTGCTAATAACTATTACCTCAACTTATTATAGACAAGAGCATAGAGTACTTATCAAAATCAAAGAATTTTGCAGAGTTCATTTCCGAAGCCATTGATGCTTTAGCTTCCAATAACTAGCTACTATAGAAATGAGAGCGGGAGAATTCTGAACAACTAAATATATAACCATATTGATCTGCCAATCCCTTTTATTTACCATTCGAATACTTGCTGCAACCACGCAACTGCTGCAGCATGTCAAGTTTTTATGCGAAAATTTTATAGTAGGGGAGAGCAGTCGAATCTTATTTGGGAAACTCCTGCTGTATATCAAGCATTATGCTAGAGAGGTGTAACTGTTGGGAAACATCAGGCTAGAATCTGACCTTTAATTCTCAAATATAGCTAATATTCCAAATATTGGTTGGCTCAAGAAATAATCTAGCCCAGCAATCCCTCGTCTAATGTCTTCTACTTTTGTTTTCCATTTCTTAAGGAGTATGACATGTTGGAATAGGAAATTATGTTTACAACTTATAGGGGTGTCTGATATATATCTACAAAGATCTCGAATTTCAAATTCGAAGGTAAAATCATAAGTTCAGCATGTTTTTTTTTAATTGCATGCACATAAAAATTAACAATAATAATAGAATGGGACAAAAATAATCAGAAATGTTTTTTAAAATCTGATTTTTTTTAAAAAAATTTATGTGAAATTGTGAATAATAAAAATATTTTTTCATAAATTTAAAAATTTTACAAACATTCAAATTCATAATTTTTTACAATTTTATGAATTTATGAATTTATAAATCTATAAGATTAATGGTGCAAGGAAAAAGTAAAAAATAATTTGCTAAAAGTTAACAACTATTATATATTTTTGTAATAAAAAATTAATTGCATCAAGAAATTTTGAATGTAAGTAGAAATTTTTAACTCCAATATGAATGTGAATGAAACACCTAACTCTAATTTTAATAAAAATTTGATGTGAATTTTGAAAATGTATTTATCATCTGATTGTTAAAACTTGGGATGATGATATATATATTTTTTATTTATAAAATGAACATAGCTCATAAAAATATTTTAATTTAAAATCAAGATTTTTAAGTCCTGTTGAAAGTTTCTAATCGTACTGATGGAGTGATATTAAAGTAGTGCCTAACACCAAGGAATTTAATGTAATTTACTCAAAAATAATACTTGACCGACAGAAACCATTTGCCACAGCCCACAAGCACACAATCGAGACCTAAGGACAGCACAATGAAGCCAGATGGCTGTGCTTTAGTTGTCCTTTAGTTTGTCGTCATGTTTCCATTTCTTTACGTTTGGGCTTTTCATGCTCTTTTGCTGAAAACACGCAATTCTTTGATTTTCATGACCCATTGAATTGGTCTTTCGGTTTGCCATTATGAATCATAATCCTTTCCTTTAATATCGTTTTTTGATGCTCTTCTGCAGAAAAGACGCAATTCTTTTATTCTCATGATTCGGTTTATTCGAATGAATCATAAAATTAATTTTAATGAAATTAAAAATAATAATAAAATTAATTATTATAATGATGAAATTAAATATTATAATAAATTTAAAATTAAATATAAAATGTATATTTAAATATAAAAATAATGATGAATGTAATAAAAAATATTAAATATATCAAATTAAAATTTGAGTATAATTGAAGTTATATTATATATTTAATATTTGTAAAATTAATAATTTATTAAAATTGTTTTTGTATATAAAAACAGCATTTTGACATCAAGAAAATTCAAGAACTGATTGCAGATGAATTGGGTCTGAAGTTTGAAACGCAGAGTGAGCCCGGGCGAGCAGGCGAACTGCGTAACAGACTAAAGAAAAGCAAGGTTCTTGTTATTTTGGATGATATTTGGGATAAATTGGATATGGAGGCTCTGGGAGTTCCTTACGGAGGTGAACACCAAGGATGCAAGATCTTACTGACGTCTAGAAAGGTTGATGCTTTATCTTTGATGGGTTCGCTGAAAAACATTCCAATTGAAATATTGAAAGAAGAAGAAGCATGGAACCTGTTTAAGAAGAAGGCAGGTGATATTGTTCTAAGCCCTGACTTGGAAACTACGGCAATTGAAGTGGCCAATGAATGTGCTGGATTGCCGATTGCCATTGTAACAGTTGCGGAAGCTATGAAAAATAAGGAGAATTTGTCTGATTGGAAGTATGCTTTGAATGAACTAAGAAATCCCTCTAAAAGAAACTTCAAGGGGATACCAGCAGGTGCATATTCAGCTATAGAGTTGAGTTACAAATTTTTAGAAGATGTGGAACATCAACCAACTTTCCTACTCTGTAGCATAATGGGTCATGATGCCGCCATCGAGGACTTGTTGAAATTTGGCATTGGTTTGGGTTTATTTCATGGAGTTAACACAATTGAAGAAACGCGATATAAAGCATCTGCATTGGTTAGCGACCTCAAAAGATCTTCTTTGTTGCTTGATGGTTCTACCTTTGAGCGCTTTGATATGCATGATGTTGTTCATGATGTTGCCATGTCGATCGCATCACGGGACCACCATTGGCTTGCCAGGGATGATGAATTCAAAGAGTTGTCAAATGAGGAAACAATGAGAAATTGTGAACTGATCTGCTTGGAGTATGCTAAGGTTTGTGAGCTTCCTGATCATGATCAGTTGGAATGTCCAAATCTTACCTTTGTCTCTTTGAGTAGTGAGGATTCTTCTTTGAAAATTTCAGACAACTTCTTTAGGGGAATGCAAAAACTCAGAGTCTTAGATTTTGCCAAAATGTATTTTCCATCCATGCCTTCGTCGTTTTGTTTCCTAAAAAATCTTCGTACTCTATGTTTTTCTGACTGCATTTTAAAAGATATAGTCATCATTAAAGAGTTAAAGAATTTAGAAATCCTTAGCTTCAGCGCATCTGAAATTGCAGAGCTACCATCCCAAATAGGACAATTGATCAAGCTAAAATTGCTAGATTTGAGTTATTGTTACAACCTTAAAGTAATACCACCAAATGTCTTGTCTAGTTTATCCCGATTAGAAGAATTATACCTCTATGAGAGCTTTGATAGATGGGAGGTTGAGGGACATGAGAAGAAAAGAACCAATGCTAGCCCTATTGAGTTGCAACATTTGTCTCATTTGACAACTTTGGAAGTCCATATTCCTATTGTGCAAGCTATGCCAAAAGAACTGTTTTCTGAAAAGCTGGAAAGATACAGAATTTTCATTGGAGAGAAGTTGTGGTGTTACGAGTCAAAAAAATCGAGAGAGTTGAGACTCATGTTGAATAAAAGAATTCATTTGGACGATAGTGGGGTTAAAACGTTGTTGAGAAAAACTGAAACTCTACGTCAGGATGCAGTGAAAGATGCCATGGACATGCTTTGTGATCCAGATACTGAAGGTTTCCCACATTTAAAACTTCTTGATGGCCGCAATGATTCAGAGGTTAAACATCTCATTAACTCCATGGAGTTGGCTTCTTGTAAAGCATTTCCTCTTTTGGAGACATTGCGTCTTTTTAAACTGAACAATTTGGAGGCCATATATTATGGTCAACTCCAAGCTGAATGTTTTGGTCAACTAAGAGAGATAGAAGTAAGAGATTGTAATATGTTGAAGAATTTGTTCTCATTCGCCTTAGCCAGAAAGCTCGGCCACCTTCAAGAAATTTATGTATCTAATTGCGAGAATTTCACAGAGTTAATTGTAGAAAAGAGGGAGGAAGAGATTGGTGATGATGACATTTTAGAATTCAGCCAATTACGCTCTTTAACGTTAAAATATCTACCAAGTTTCATTGGCTTGTTTAACTCAGAAGAAAAGCTTTCCTCGTCTCAACAAGGAAGAGTTCAATCAATGGATGGAAGTTCAACTGCCAGATCGCTTTTTGACCAAAAGGTATTTATGTCAATATATTTCTTCTTTTCATTAAATTCTCACTTCCAACATTTTTCCTTTTGATCTCGTTTTTGTTCCTTTTTCTTAAACTAGATTTTCTATTTAATATGTGAATGTTATAATTAGGATAAAGAGTAAATTTATTATTGTAGGTGAGTCTTCAATTTTGTCATTATACTTTGGTTTTATTGAATTTTATTGCTATACTTTCAATTTTAGTGATTTTTGTATCAAAATTAATGAAAATAAAATATATCATAAAATATTCGATTAATATATTTAAAATAAGTATTCAATAAAACATAAAAAAAGTTTTTTAAACTCAAATCTTATCCATAAGGATTAAATTATTTTATTAATAAATATTATATTTTTGTTAAATATTAATTTTGAATATGTTTGCAATATTAAAATATTAATAATAAAATTTTTTTATTTTAATAAAATAAGAATTAAATGAGTGAGTTGAGTCAGCCTTGGAAGGGAGACTTGATAGGCCAATCCAAATACGCCTCTGAAACTTAAAACTCCAATTCACTTTCATGACATGAGTGTTATATAATGAACTTAAGAATTGATATTATATATATAGATCGTCAATTGCGCTTTATTTTTGGGGTTAGGAGTCAATAACTCATACTCAAAATTTAATGACTTAATTGACTTTATGTAGTTGCAAATTCAAGTAAATATTTAATTTTTGTTTAATAATCTCCTTGAAAATTGTAGTCAATATTAGAAATCATTGTTAATTTTTTTTAATATTTGAATAATAAAAAATTGTTGATTATCAAATATTTTCTTTATTTGCAGGTCGTGTTCCCATGCTTAAAGGAGTTGTGGTTAGATTCAATCATAGTTGAAAAATTATGGCATGATCAGCTTTCAGTAACGTCTTTTGGTGTTGAAAATTTAACCGAGTTGAGTGTTCAGGACTGTCATAATTTGAAGAATCTATTTACTTCTTCTATGGTTGAAAGCTTTGTGCAACCGAAATCACTTTCTATTGGGAATTGTAATGAAATTGAAGAGGTAATAACAGTGACAGAAGGATTACTGGAAGAAGTAAGGATGAAGAAAATGGTATTTCCTAAACTAGACTCCTTAAAGTTATGGAATCTTCCCAATCTCAAAAGATTTTGCTTTGGAAATCCAAATGAATTCCTCTATCTAAGAGAACGAAGGATAGCTGAATGTCCAGTTTTGAACACATTTCATTCTGATTCTACAAGTGTGGGTACAATTGTTGGAAATGAAGCAGGAAAGAGTAGCATCTCAATGGTGAACCCTTGCACTGATGTGCCAAAATATCTATTCGATGAAAAGGTATTTTTTTAATGCTTTTCTCCATTTTTTTAACATAAAATTTTTATTTCATACATTGTTGGTAGAGTTTTTAAATTTTGTAAGTGTGGTTAAAATATTATCATATGTTTTTTATTATATTAATTTTTAAAAAATATATCCTAATGAGTTATTTAGCAATCATCTAATTTCGTTGGTGTGAAAATTTAAATTTATTATCAGTGGTGTTTTAGATTGTAATTTTTCTATTAACTTAACCTGAAAATGAAGTGATGAAGTATATATGTTAATATATTGCAAGACCAGAATGTATCCCTTAAGGTGATTTTTTTCCCATCTTTTATGTTATTTTCTTCAAGTCTTATAATTCTCCTTTTCATGTAGGTTTTGTTTTTTTTTTTTCCTCACAAACATTATAACATTTTGTAGTCTTTCAAAGAGATAGTCTATCATTGTAGACTTAGAACTTTAAAGCTGAAGTCTTAATTATTTGAATTATAGAGGAGATCGTCGGAGCTAAAGATGTCAAGGGTCAGGCTGCGTATGATTTTTTAAGCTTCGGTTTGATTAAGGCTGATTAAATTATTTTATTAATAAATATTATATTTTTGTTAAATTTTGTTTTTATATGTTTAAAATATTAATAATAATAGAAAAGTTTATTATTTTAATAATAAAATATTAGTTAAATGAGTGGGTTTTTTGTCAATAAAATAAATGGAGGAGTTGTCAGCCTTTTATTAACTTTAAAAAGAGAACTGGATGGTTCAATCGATAAACAACTCTAATAATAAAACTTTAAAACTCTTACTTTCATAGGTCATGACTTGAGTGATATAATGAAATTACTGATATTATATATTATTATAGATCTAAAATTGCACTCTGTTTTTTTTTTTTTAGGAGTTAATAACTCATAAATATAATTTAATGACTTACTTTATTTGATTGCAACTTCACGCAAATATTTGATTTTTTTCTAATTATCTCATGAAAGATTATAATCATTGGACGAAGTTAATTATTTCAACCAAAGGGCTTTCAAGAATCCATTCTATAAATATTCTAGATTTTGGAGGAAGATGGGGGTCTATGTGCCACCCTAACCTTCCTCTAAAATGTACTTTTTATTTTTATTTGGTTTTAATTTTTATTTGATTTTATTTTTTATTAGATAAATTTTGTAAGAAAAATAATGAATATAAAAATTACGAAATAATTTGTATCTAGTGGGTTTCAATTCGTTTTGATTTAATATAAATGTATTGTTTTAAAAAATTTGAAAAACAAATTGAGTTTTTTTTTTTTTAAATCGAGGTTTGTTCAAAGGTGATTTTAAAGTGTTTTATCTTGTCTAAGATATATATAAAATTATATTTTTTATTATTAATTTAATGTTATATTTATATATTTATTATATTAGTAAAATTATTATTTAATATCTTAATTTAATAAATTTATAACACTTTGATTTGGCTTTTTTTGCTTTTTTGTCAATTACCATTTTCAAAAAAATTTTGTACAAAAAAAGACAATGAACATAGGGATGACTAAACAAATTCAATGGATTTTGATTTCTCTTAATTCAATAGGTACATTATTTTTTAAATTTGAGATCAGGTCGATTTTTTTTTTAAAATCGGATAAAGGTAGGAAACGAATTTGAGATGTTCCATCTCATCTTTGATATATATAAAAAATATATAATTTATTATTTAATTAATTTTATATTTATATATTTATATTAATAAAATTATTATGTAATAGTTTATTTTAATAAGCTATTAAGTTTATACATAATTAAGATATAATTTATATTAAAAAATAAAATGTTTATGAACATTATACTAAGTTAAAATTATTGAATTAATTTTGATTAATTTGGATTGGATGTGGATTATACATATATGTGATAGGTCAGGATTAGGTATCAATTAATGATAACTCGATGTCTGGTCGAAATCGAAGTAGAGTTGAATTATTTTATTATTATATTTATATATAATTAAGATATAATTTATATTAACAAATAAAATATTTATGAATATTATGCTAAGTTAAAATTATCAAATTATTTTTTATTAATTTGAATTGGATGTGGGCTATACATATATGTAATAGGCTGGGACTAGATATCAATTAATGATAACGCAATGTCTGGTTAAAATCAAAATGGAGTTGAATTATTGAAAATTCGAATTAAGAGTCAAGGTGTGTATAAGCCCACCCTGACTCGACCTCTTTTCTATCCTTAAAGGATAGTGACCATGCATCCTCCATTAATTTGACTATTTTGTTTGATTGGGCCATTTTTTTTAGTTTTAACTTTTTTTTTTTTGTTTTTAATTGTCTGTTTTAATATTTTTTATCTATGCTTTGGAAGATAAATTAACAATAGAATTGTTTAGGTAGCAATCCTATTTATATATTTTTTTTCAACACTTCCATTCCTTTTTTTGGTTCATTTTTTTTAAATAAAATGAATTTTGTAAGAAATTTTATAGATGTTAAAATCATTCGTATATGATAGATTTCGATTAACCAATTCAATAGGAATGATTTTTCTTTTTTTAACTTCGAGGTTAGGTTGAAAATATATTTAAAGTGTTTTGTTTTGTCTCGTCCGTATATATAAGAATATATTTTTTATTATTTATTTAATTTAATTTATATATTTATTATATTAATAAAATTATTATTTAATACATTTATTTTATAAAATATTATGTTTTATATATAATTATACAAATATATATTGGGTTAGATTTAGGTATAAAAAATAATAATCAGATATTGAGTTGGAGTCGAGACAAGCATAACATGCTCCTATCCGTCCATTGTCATCTCTAAGTGGAAGTGTTTATTTGGCATATTCATTTAGGTCATTTTTCTTCCCCCCTTTTTGCTTGGCACTTTTCCCTTTTTAAGTTTTTAAATTATCTATTTTAATATTTTTAACTATATTTGAAAATATGGATATATGTATTTGATTTGTAAACATGTTATGTAAATAAAATAAAAATATTATCCACAAATTAATTAATAAATATTTATAAATCATTGTTTTTATTAAGAAATTATAGAAAAATTATATTCATTGATTTATTAAATTTATTTAACTATAAATAAATTTTTTTTTGATCTACAAGAAAGTTCGGTTATATTGCTAGAATAATTAAAGATGGCAGAGTTGTAGAAATATATGGTTAATGGCAATCATATATTATTTCTTTGTGTTATATCAATGCTGGAAATCATTATTAATTCTTTTTAATATTTGAATAATAAGGGAATTGTTGATTGTCAAACTTTACTTTTATTTGCAGGTTGTGTTCCTAAGCTTAGAGGAGTTGCATCTAAGCTCAATCGTAGTTAGAAAACTATGGTATGAGCAACATTCAGTAAATTCTTTTGGTGTTCAAAATTTAACAAAGTTGGAAGTGCACTTCTACCATAATTTGAAGAATATATTTACTTCCTCTATGGTTGAAAGCTTTGTGCAACTGAAAACACTTTATGTTGTAAACTGTAATAAAATTGAAGAGATAATAACAGTGACGGAAGGATTAGTGGAAGAAGAAGAAAGGATGAGGAAAATGGTGTTTCCTAAATTAGACTACTTCGAGCTTAAGGATCTTCCCAATCTAAAAAGATTTGGCTTTGGAAATATGATTGAATTCCCTTCTCTAAGAAATCTGCATATAGAAGGATGTCCTGTTTTGAACACAGTTCATTCTGATTCTACAAATATGGGAACAACTGCTGGAAATGAAGCAGGAAAGAATAGCATCTCAATGGAGAACTTCCAAACGGCTGTTTCAAAATACCTATTCAATGAAAAGGTATTTTTTTTTTTAATGCCTCCCTCCATTGCTCCAATATAAACTTAAAATTATTATTTTGTTCATTGTTTATAGAGTTTTAAACTATTAAATATTATTATATGTTTTTTAATATATCATTTTATTAAAATTTTGGATTTTCATATCTAGTAAATTATATTTGCATATCTATAAATTATTTAAACCTTTAAAACTTTAAACTTTAAATTCTAAATCTAAAAATTCAGTTGAGAAAAAAAATCTCATATGATTTAGAATTTCCAAAGCATTGTAAAAAAAAAAAAAAAATACAATTTGTTTCAAATAATTAAACTCATTTACAAATTGACAGATAAAATTATATATTGAATAGAAATAGTACCTAATTATTAATTACATCATTGAGTTTAAGAATTTATTCTTGATTTCAACAATCTAATAGAGGGTAAACTACTTATATTACTAGTTGCTAATGAGATTCCTAGCCCTTAAATCCTAATGAGAAGGATAATCCTTTTTTTTTGCTCTTCACATGATAATTTTTTTTCAAATTTTTTTAAAAATAAAATTACTTAATTATCTTTTCTCATAAATTTCCTGATATTCATATCCAATAAATTATACAATTTTTCAAAAATTCATTTTCGGAAGGTGATTTATTGAAAATTTAAGAAAAATTACAAAAAGATAATTTTATTAAAATTTTTTTTAATTAGTGTAATAAGAAAAGTTATTAGAAAAAAATTATAAATTTTAGAATTAATAAAAAAGTTAATTTAACTATTTTGACTTTTTTATAAATTTAAAATTCATATTTTTTTAATAAACCATTTTTTTAACTTTAAATAAACTAAAATTTTTAAAAAAGTATCTCTATCTACTTATCACGATAGATTTCTACAATTAACGTATAAGATTTTGATAAAATTATTTAGTATTCAATATTATTACTTGTACAACTTCTAAGAGTTTCAGGTTTTAAATGTAACTTAATAGTTTTTTTATCATCTTTCATAACATCAAGAGATGAAATATTTAATTGGAGTTTTATAAGATTTGTTTATTTTTCTAAGGTCAAATAGTAAAATCAACTTTTTTTTATTAATTTTAAAATTTATGATTTTTCAATAATAAGTTTTTCATTACATTAATTAATAATAGTTTTTAATAAAATTTCTTTTTTTGTAATTGTTTTAAAAATTTTATTGTCTCACCTCTCAAAAATAAATTTTCAAATAGCTTTTTGCAAATTTAATTTTGGAAAGCTATATAACTTTTTAAAAATTTATTTCCAAAAAATTATATAACTTTCCAAATATAAATATTCAAAAATTTGTAAAAAAAATATAATTAAATAATTTTACTTAAGAAAATTTTAAAAATTAGGGTATGAAGAGTAAAATTGTGGTGTATTTAGCACCCCTAAATCCTAAATCTTAAATACTCTTTGGATCAGAATTTTAAAAAAAGAGATTGATGTGTTTTGAAATAAAAAATAAAAAAAAGTATTTAATGGCAACATAATAAATATTAAAAAGAAAATACGTAAACTATTAATATATTTGTAAGAATAAAATATTCTAATTTGTTTACGAAGATATAATATATGATTTTATAGTACAACTTTCGATTGCCTCTCTTTAATTAGACAGGATTACCGTCAGATTTATTTTTTTTTAAATGTATACATCTAGTTTTTCAGTAAAGTTATATGCTTAAAAAAATTATTTGATATAATGTAAAAGTGTGATGTGATCCAAATTAGAATATGATATTTATCTATTTTTAACAAAGAATATGTTATATAATAATAAACTCAATGGTTGTGTGACAATATAAGTATACATGGTTCAGTAAAAAAAAAAGTACACATTATATTAAAATATACTTTTATTCTCTTTTTATTCCACCATATTCAATCATTTTTTATTGTTCGATAAGTCATCCTCTAGATCCATTAACATTATTTCTTTGCATGATCTCGTCTTAATTTTGCACTACCAAAATCACAAAACTTGACCTATTGGATGATGGATGAAAGAGAGATTGCATGGCCTACCACTTGCATCGGACTACTTTTGCAAACTAAAAGTTCTCCGACTTGAACGGTATCCTCAACAATTAGCCATATTCCCATCTTACCTGTTCCAATTACTATCCTTACCCAATCTGGAAAGGCTTGAAATAAGAAGATGTTACTTTAAAGAGTTGGTATTCCAAAGTGAAGGAGTTGGTGGTGAGGAAAAGCCTGCATCTGCATCGATGGTGCTCTCTCGGTTAACTGAATTACGGCTTACTTATCTTTATGAATTGATGCATCTATGGAAGGAAAAGGAAGGATTCCAAAATCTAAGGATTTTACATGTGGTAGGGTGTCCCAAATTAAAAAGTTATTTAGTTACATCCTCAGTATGTTTCCAGAATCTGATGACTCTTCAAGTTGAAGGATGTGATGGGATCATAAAATTAGTTACACATTCAACAGCCAAAAGCCTAGTGCAGCTCAGAGAAATGAGGATAGGTAATTGTGAAAGGATAGCAGAAATAGTAGAAGGCAGCGATGGGGATCGCCATGAAGTGAAGGATGAAATCATTTTCCCCAAACTCAACCTTTTGGAGCTTACTAGACTATCAAATCTAGAAAGCTTCTGCTCATCAGGGAATCATACCTTTGGATTCCCATCCTTAGCCACAGTGGTTGTGGAAGATTGCCCAAAGATGAAGGTGTTCTCTAAGGGAGGGTTAAACACTCCAATGTTGCACAAAGTACAAAGATATTGGGACCGTGAAGCGGATTTTATTTGGGAAGGAAGCCTCAATAGCACCATACAAAAACTGTTCAAGGAATGGGTATGTTTTTTCAAATTTCTTTGATTATTATTGACAAAGAAATTTTGTGGTAGGGGGCGTTGATTATGACTGCATTGCAAATCAAAATTAATTCATCTTTTCGCTTTCATGAGCAATTAGTATTAATTGGTGTTGGTGATTTATATATATATATATATATATGTAGAATCGTGTGGAGGAAATGCAGAATTCTGTAGAAGATCAAGGCATTCCTTCAACTTCTAACACACAAGTAAGCCAAATTTCATTCTATGAATCTTCGGATACAATTCGTAAATAATATAGCTTTTGTTTCTTTCAACTCAAAAGCTTTACCTTTTCTTCACCAATTATGTAGGTGATTGATGCCTCCCACCTAGTTCTTATTTCTCATATCAGAATAATGTTATGTAATTTTTAAACAATTTTGCCTTTTTATTTACATCAAAGTTTTTATTTAATTTTCTTCTTTTAGGATTTTCTAGAGCAACTGAAATAGATTATTGGATAATGTCAAAAAAAATTTTTTTATGACAAAATTCTGTCATATAAATTGGTTTTTCTTTTTAAAATACTTATTGCCTTTTAGTAAGACACGTGACTCTTGTTTCTACATTTGAAATCAGAGGGCTTTGTTTTTATTCGTTATGATACTGATTCTTCAAAGAGTAATAAAAGTAATTTTCTTTTTCACATTCAATAATATTTGTTCATATTGTGATCAGGGATTTAAAATACGATCAAGGTTGTGGTTGCATTTTCGATCACGTTGTGTTTATTGTAGTTGCAGACATAATAGATAAGATAGCAGTAATCATACTCATCGTAATGGTGAATTTTTTTAAAATTTTCACAATGAAGCAAAGGAATAGTTTGATACAATAATAATCCTTCAACTGCTAAGAAACAGTGTAAGCCAACAATTCTTTCTATGCGTCTTGAGAAGCTATAGCTTTTGTTGTACTCATCTAATGCAAATGATTTTTCTTTCCTTGAATAAGGTAAGTTCTTCATTTGAAGGTGTTTTCTTCATCTCAAGTTCAGAAGTGCAAGGGTTCTAATTCCTATTTCCTTCACGGCTAGCATTTCTGTGCCTTGGCATAGTGAAGTAAACAATGTATGTATTTTGAGACATCATTATTGATACTTCATCGTTTGAAATCAAATGGTTATAAGATTTCTTTATTATAATACAAGGGTTCTTTAAATGAAATAATGGTACTCCTTTTTTTCGTTTCTTTTGATTGTCAATTGTCATGTTAATAAAGGGCAGTGCTGCCAAGCTATTCTGTCTCTAAAGACAAGTTTAGTCATGCTGCATTTGATCAACCTGTAAAGGGTCGCAGCTTCTTTCTTTTTAGTCTTTTATGTTTCTATGGTGACTAATTATAGCTTGCCATTTATTTGATCAACCTCGGAAGTAATAACATATGTACTACTTTTCCATTTTTAATGATCTGTGTGTTGAGAAGTTATAGATGACAACAATTCTGAAGTCAGAGGATAAGGAGAAATATTATGAAGTTCAGGATCACATACTTATTTTGAAATTTCAAGGATTTGCCACTCTCCCTTTTTGGGAAGGTACAAACTATTTCATGTTGAAACTTGAAAGAAAGCTCAATTCATATTTATTCTGGAGGCTCAAATTGATGGTTTTTGTTTGGGCTGGCTGATCGTTTGTGTTTGTTTACAGGTGATTTTCTGCTGCATTGAACCAATGGCAAATTCTTGAGTCCATTGGGTGCCCGAAGGTGTGCTGTGCCTACAACAGCTTGTGAATGGGCAATTTATCCATCCTGACTATAACCTGTTCCATTCTACTCGACCCTTGTGCCGAGTTCCATGCTACCTTAGTGGCACTGTTCAGAAGCAAAATTTGATGGATCATGGTGAACAAGGTTAGTCGTTTTCTTTGGCCTTAGGCAATTTATGTGCTTATATATTAATTATCACTTGATTTTTCCCCCCATGATCTGTGACTTACATTTTTTATTATCAATGTGAATTGTAAATCCAGCATTCAATTGTCAAGGAGGCTGATGGTACAGGGAAATTGGGCAGAACGAATGCCCCTTCCGGTTTTCTCATACGGTGAGGGTTAAGGCCAATTAATACTACTGATTGAATGGAAAACGGGAAAGAATCCAATCGCCATTGAAGGTTTACAAAGCATTTGCTTCATGTCAAGTTAAGAAGCTGGTACTTATCAAACTTTAGCAAAGGCTTGCTAGTTTCATTTCATTAATTGAAAACATATACAAGTCAAACGCTTGCAGGAAGGCCCAATGGCTGAGAAATCAGTGAAATGGAGTGGTTATTTCTGATTTTCATTTAGGACATTTTCTATCGGCATTGACATAAACAGAACAACCTGCAGCAAGGTTCTTGGTCCCCTGAATAAACCAAGAGTTTCCAAGTACAAGGAACGGAGGATCATTGTTCAAGTACAATGGTTTTTATTTACAATAGACATCAATTTTAAAGTCGAATTTTTTTGTAATTTTCTTGAAGGAGTCTTTGGCTTCTAACCTTATAAAAAGTGTCTTATTTTGGTTTTAAACACTGATAAGTAACTATGAGAATTTAAATTAATAAAGCTAATTTCTTCTATTTGCAGCTTGTACAATTTTTTTTTTTTTTACTATAGAATCAAAATAACTAAAATTAAAAATATCACTTTGATGCAAATTAGTCAAAAATTTAATTTTAATTCAATGATGAAAAATATAAAAATACACTAATGAAATTGAATCCTTACTCTCTCCCCATAAGTATATATATATATATATATATATATATATATATCCAAACAGAAAAAAAAAAAAAAAAGCTTGCTCGAAGTAGCCATTGTAAAATTAAAATGATATATAATAAACAAAAAAAAGGCATAAAAATGCAATGGTTACATTGTTTTCATATCCAAAATATGGTTTTGGTTCAATCATATTCTCAAGCCAAAATAACGAAAAACATCTTCTACAAGTTTGAGTAAAGCATTAAGTCAAGATAAACTTTGATATCAATTCCATTATCAATGAGGAACTGAACCAACGCTATGATTTTTCCTTCAAATTTGTCCCTCCCTGGGAGTATAAGAAGTGGTATATACATCAGCTTCTCTTGCTCTCTTAGCTAAAATCTGCCCAATTGCCAAGCAAGAAGGAATGTCTGATCTTGATCCCAGCACTGCTTTAATGTCTTTAGAGTTTGTGCCAGCCACAGCAACCTGCTTACATGTCACCCTATGAGTAAGGGAAGCAAAAACAAAGCGCTTTGAGACGAAGACATTAGGTGTAAATGGCTCCATGTAGGCTACAGTGCGTTGTTTAAATGACATTTATTTGGATTCTTCGACTTTTTCTCTTTCTGGTAAGTGTATGGCCTGCTACTATCATCATCAAGAAAATCCATAAAAACACACCATGATAATTTCACTGGTTCATCAGTTTGCATGTCAAAGAAAATGTCTGAAGAAATTCAGAAATTTCAATTGTTAGATTCTCCTAAAGGACTTCTGAGTATACACATATTTCCTCAATAGAAGTAAGAGAAACAACCATAATGCCAAGAACATTGATTAATCAATATCAGTTTGTAATTACATTTCTAAGAGATATCGATCCATGTCTTGCTCAGATGAAACAACCACCTTCTTCCTTGTTAACCATGAATAATCTTCATTCTGGTTGTGAGTTGCCGCAATAATCATATTCAAGATATTTGATATCTCGCATGCATGCGTCATGAGTTTGAAGCTAGTAATCACTTAAGAATGATAGCACCATTGTTCCAATTGAATGCCAGTGCACTTATCTGTTTTCTGTAGTCATCCAAGCTGTAGGAAACATATATATATATATATATATATATATATATATATATATATTCAATAAGCAAAATGCTCACAGAAAGTAATATAGTAGTAGTTGTAGTAAATAAAAAGGGAGATAATGGAAGGGCAAAAAAGTACATGGCAAAGAAGGCTACAGTGTTTGCAGACCAAACAATTTCAAAAGACTTCCAAAAGAAAGGGATTATAACATTTAGGAAGAGGATGATGAGAAAGAGATAATTAAGAGCTAGCTTCTTTTTCATTCTTTGAGCATTCCCTGGCTTGAAGGGATGGAATTGCTGTAAATAAATAGGCAATAAGTAACTAAATAATGTTGTTTGTAGAACACGCAATAACTTCGATAGAAACCCTATAACCAGAGCATGCAAAAAATTAGTAGTATTAAGTAAAAGCTTTAGGACTAACTCACTGAACATCCAAATGTACCAAATGCCCATCAATCTCCAAATATCAGGTTCATTTAATGGAAATATAAGATTGAAAGACAAAGCTCCACACAACAGCAATGAGACATAGCCTTGAAACTCAAAAACGATATACAAGGCAGCTCCAGGCACAGCAGGGCTTTCAGTAGCTGTGGAAGCCCTTGGTTGAAAGGTTGCAGCAGTCTTCTAAACCACCTGTTGTCAATATAGAATACGGACATCCTCAAAATCGACCATTTCTCCATGTAAAACGAGGCCAACTTGAATAAAAAAATGAAACTTTTTGAGGTCCTTGTCAAGGGATTCAGTGGAAGGAGAGGAGTAATGGAGATGTTGTTGCTTTCTTTTTCAGGTTCAGATTCTGAAGTTTCATCTTTGGGTTCTTCCTCTACTGTTTCTGTCCGAGCATCTGCTTCATTTGTTGCATTGGCATTTCTGCAGCAGAGAAACTTGGGATTATTGTTGTAGTCTTTAAAAACTTCTTGGTGCACAATGAACCTTAAAAAGGGTAAATGTTGTAGCCATTATAAAAAATTAAACCTCACAATCTAAAACACTGACATAATATCATGACATGAAAATCATACAAACAAAAGACAAAGATGATATGGTTTAAAATTTTAACGAAAATACTATATGAGTTTAACAAAAACAAAAAAATATATATTTCTTGTTTTCTATGTCAACATGAATTATGACATGCAATTTTCATGCAAAACATGACACGAACAGACAAATTACTAATTTTACCAAAAACAAACTGTTTAGTTTGAGTCAATTAGCCATTGTGATTTCTAAAAAGTTTGGAAGTGAATCTAAACTTTCTACCTAATGAAGCAACATTTAACCATAGATTGAATAACATGAATTCCATATACGAACCATTAGAAACAAGGTTATAAGCATCAGAAACAGCTTGATAATTGTATATTCAGCAATAAATTTTGGAAGAAAGGAATGAAGTAGATATTTTGAGGGAACAATGACATCATCGAACTAGATTCACATAACCTTCTTTCAATCAACAAATCAAATAAATAGGGACGTATGAACAGATTATGTACATTCCCTCCCTCATCATTTCTCTTCTCTTCTTAACCAATTTCAGACCCCTCCAAGCAAGCCATGTTGAATGTTTCACTTCAAGTTTTCAATAAGGTAGATGTTACAATAAGTTTTAAATCTCTCCACCCATTATGGAACATTACTAGCATCATAAAAAGGCAAAAAATTTGGGCAAAACCAAAACTTGATCGAACTGGATTCTGCTATATGATTATGAGTGTTGAAAGTTGGAAAAAGCCAACTTTTGAATAGAACTTAAGAACTCTTCGCTAACTAAATTTCAATCAAATTCACCAATTGATTCTTTTATGCATCACACACATAGAGGACTTGACAAAAATATATCGCAAATAAGATTTCCAATGTTTCTATGTACTTTGTTTCTTGAAATATCAAACAATGAATACAATATCTAGAGTTAGGACATCAATTTGGTTTTACTTGACAATTTTTTCTATGGAGAAAAGAATTGGGTATCCATAAAAACTTAATAAAGTTTAAAAGAAAAAACGAATTACCTATCCAGTATGAAAAGAATTCGTGGGCAAGTACAAGCAATGCAAAAGAAGCTTATCTCCAGAATCTGAAACTACCCTTTTGCTCAAAACCTTCCGTATTAATTGCTTCAACATCTTACAAAGAACACCCTGAAAAACAAAAACAAAATGTCAAAAAAAAGAAGAGTTTGAAAAGTTTTAAGAAGTTAATGTTAAAGCGCATTGCCAAAAATGGAGCGTCAAAAACCTAAAAAGAGAGTCTTGGAAGAGATGTGAAAAAAAAATAAAAATTTGTATGGAATTTTGAAGTAAAACAAATAAAAGAGAGTTTAAGAACTGTAGAAAAAGAGAGGTAAACCTCGTGTAAATGACAAAGACAAACTACGAACTACTGTAAAAACTGAAATGATGAGAGCAAGTTTTGCTACAACTTAAAGCAACAAACACCAAAAAATCTGCTAGACTCAACACAGCCAGTTAAAACAAGAAATGCAAGGACCGACCTGTAACCACCAAACAGCTCCTAGCAGCCACACTCAAGTAAAATCCTAAAGCTCCCAAAACCAAGAATCCAAATCTCAAAGCCTGTAACATGATTCTGAAGATAACAAGTAAGCCTATTAGTAAATAACATACCTGGATCACAATGTCAATGAATCCAAACAACATTTCAACCAAAATATAATGGCTAAAATCAGAGAAAATTCAATTTTAAAATAGCAAGGGATCAAATTTCATGGTAAAAAAGGACACATAACAAAAACATTACAATCAACCATATTAACAAGAAATAAAGTTAAAATTTATAAGGATAAAAAAACAAAGAACCAACAAACAGCACACACATAACAAGCATAAATTTTACTTAATAGTTGGAACATGTTAGAAAAAAAAAAGACAAGTCAAGCAGCAAAACCAAAGCTTTAAGTCTTAACATGCACTTATCCATTGTTACCAAATGAAAAAGAAGAAATCAGAACAAATAAAAAAAGCTAGCAGATTTGATTAATTCTTACCAACTTGAATACAATGTGTAACGCCCCCAATCCCACATCAGGAGGATGTGTGGATAAAGAATGATATATATATGTAGAGACTTAATCCTAAACTTGAGAGACGTTTTTTGTAGGACAAAACCGTGAGGCCAAGGGGGGCCAGAGCAGACAATACCTCACAAAAGTGTGAACCGTAGCGGTTAAACTAATCTGAGATGCCGGAAGGGTGAATGCCCGGGTCTCAGAGTCGCGTGGGTTCGGAGCTTAAGTCTCGACTCGTGACAAGTGGTATCAGAGCTAGCCCTAAACCGTTCGATCCACACCAAGCACCTCGAGGGAGGTAGGCAGGGTGGCAAGCTTCCGTGACGAGGGCGTCACGAGGTTGGGTGCGAAAAAATGTTACGGACCTAAGGAAGAGTCCTGAATCCCACATCGAACATATCGAGGTCACTAGGGTAAAAGGGTATCACACCACCCTCCGCCTTGAAGCGCCTTTTGTAGCACAAAACCGTAAGACCTCGGGTCAAAGCGGACAATACCTCGCCCCCCCCCCCAGGTTGGGTTCGGCATCTACAAATGTATCGACGGTTCCAGTCCGCAGTCTGAAGTCACTAAGGCTATCGAGGAGCCGTAGGAGTCAGCTAAATGCTACACGATGCTGGTTGATCTTAGGCCCGTAGCATGACTCGGCCGTGTGGACGTCAAAGCATTGTCGGTACACATACCCCCATCCCAAATCAGGAGGATGTGTGAATAAGGAATGATATATATATGTAGAGACTTAATCTTAAACTTGAGAGGCGCTTTTTGTAGGACAAAACCGTGAGGCCAAGGGGACCAGAGCGGACAATACCTCGCAAGAGTGTGAACCGTGACGGTTAGGCTGATCTGGGATGCCGGAAGGGTGAATGCCCGGGTCTCGAAGCCGCGCGGGTTCGGAGCCACTCCACTTTCTTATTTTCTCGGGAACCAAACAAATCCCAAGATCTCCACAGAACTAACTTCATCAACCAAAAGTAGATAAAAAAAATTTCAAAACATACACTCACAAAGCCATTTAACCATCGAACAATAACAAATAACATAAACAAAGATAAAAACTAAAAAAAAAAATAAAACTTAAATTTTAACAAAACATAACAGCAAAATAACAAACAAATGAAGCAAACCCAGATTGAAGAATGGAAGCTTTGAAAAATTAAAAAAAAAAAATTATACCCACAAAAACCAAAATGAAGGACACTTTGAAAATCATGAAAAAAAAACAAAGATAAAAATTGGCTAGATTTAGGCCCATTGAAATTTAAAATATGCATATTTAACATATTTAAATTGAATTCAAAGTGAATTTTATGTAAATTGAGTTTACAGTAATTTGATTTGTTAAATTAAAATTTTAGTATTATGATGGTTAAAATGATTTATGGTAATTTAATTTGTCAAATTATTTTGTTTTTACAAAAGTTAAGGATTTAAGAGGTCTAATTTCTAATTTAGTATAATGAAATGAGAAAAAAAATAAGCCCATCATTGATTAATTTAAAACAAACATTATTTGATTATTGTATTAGAAAATTTTTACAAATCATCGAGGTAAAGCTGATAGATCAAATAAATCGAGTAATAACTTAATTGAGAGGATCTAAAATTTAATTATTTCCTTAGATTCTCTTTGATTTCTTCTATATCATTGTTTTTATCATAATTCTAATTAAATTAAAAAACAAACTAAAAATTGAAATAACTTTTACTTTTCATTATTAAAATAACCTACCACTTTAATCCACAAGGATTAGTATACTACTTAATGGTACGTTATTCTGAGTGATGCAATGCATCAGAATTCTGTCATAATGATCTCCCGCATTAACTCTTTAGGTGCTGCAAAACAGAACAAAAAAATTGACCTCATTTAAACCATATTAAGAAATTTGAGAATATATATTGCAGCTCAAATTCTTCAGCTGTATTAGGAAGTAATTTTGAGGAAGAATAACTCAGATTGTCACCATAAAACCTGAACTTGATGACAATATATGGTAAAATTAGAAACCAGGATTCTTGGAAGAGGTTCAAAATAGGGTATCTCCTGCCAATTTATCTTGAAAGTTTAGGGTGGGGAGAAGCTTTCTAATTTTAGGAAAGGGTAGACTGTATATCTTAGAAAAGACTTAGATTTACAGATCGTTCTCCAAAAGAGAATGCTGACGGTGGGACTCGGACTTAAACCTTACAAGCCCTTACAACTCAACCAAAGTAGTTTTTCCACATCATAAACTTGACACATTGATCCAACTAATGAAATAAAGATGGGATTCGCTACTCACCGGAAGCTTATATTTTTCATTTTCAATATTGTCATGACTAAAATTTAACAGCAAAAGATCAAAATGGTTGAACCATCAACTTACATTTTGCAGTAATGATCTAAAAACGGTTTAAAAGGTCTAAAGTTTCTAATTGATTTAATTAGAAAATAAAGTGTCAAGAGTGGTTATGATGTAGTTTAAGGTCATGAAACAGATAGGGAAGGAAGAGATTCAAGAGATACCTTCTCGATCAGTGAAGAGATTAAACCGACCAATAGCTTGTCTGAGGAATATTTCAACTCCACTGACAATGATTGCTCCTGCTGCCTCCGCATCTTTTAATAGTCTTGTTTTCCTAGGAGTGTAAACAGCATCAAAGACCAGCTCATAATCTCCCAAAGTTGCCTGGAACATTGAAAGCAAATAACTTCAGTAATGAAACAAAATTGAACTTTATGCTTCAGAAAAGAAATGGCACTTAGTGATGGAAGGTGGAGACCTCAGCAACAGGATTGCGCTGATCAGTATTCGGGTGCATTCCTAAGGGTGTTGCATTTGCAAGGATCGATCCTTGCTCTGGCTGGAAGTTAACTACTTCTTCAAAAGGTCGAGCTTCACCCGAGACAGCACAAGCAAGGGACTTTGCTCTCTCTTTTTCCACAAGCAATGATAATAGTAAGGAAGGGTTTTGATTCTCTACTCATAATGTTTATTCCCAATGCTACAACAATGTACTAAAAAAGCGTAGGCAGAAGTTATAGTTGACAATCCTGTCAGCATAAAGGGAAAAACCATGGATTTGCCTTTTAAGAATTGTAGATCACATACCAAAATCAATGTCAAAAATGACTATTTGAGCTCCTCTGCTTTTAGCACCAAATGCCAATGCTCTTCCTGCACCTCCAGCACCAACTAGCACAAAGAGTTTCCCTGATATCGGACTGCCTAAAGATACTTTATTACCAGTGCATCTCTTTTCTATAGTAGTTTACAGTTTGCAAGTACAAAAGTGTCAGGATATCGGCATCTAGAATGGACTAGTCTTTGATCAATACAATAAACTTCTATGAGGACATGATGAGCATTTTTTTTCTCATCAATGGCAGGTACCTTTTAGAGCATCCTTGATCGCAGTTATTGCAGCTTCGCAGTCAGTATTATAACCTATCAGCTTTCCATCACAAGGCCCCTTACAATCGTATTAACAGCAGCACCTATAGACTGATAGTGCATGAAAAAAAAATTTGATAACATTGTCAAATATATAAATATAGGAAACTGCAAGCAGATGCTATTAATAGGGAATTGAAGCACTAGGAATTCTGGATATAGGAAAAATTCTTGAATCGCCTCTATATGAAACAGGTAAATATATCGATATAGAACATGTCAGCATACAATTGTTTGCGTGTAATCTTCTGCTACTTTTGGTTTCCCATCACAAAATGTGCCATCTTGATGATATCTGCTCCGGTAGCTCACATGCTAGCAGCAAGATTGTTTAACTCTTCATCTGAAGAGGTCATTCCATTTATGTGACATGACACAATAAATTTGGTATCACTACCATTCTTCATTTTCTATTCCCAAATAAGATCAGAAGCAACCTGGACAATCACATGATATGCAAGTCAGAAAAAACTACGAGAAATTTCAAAGGAACAAACAGGTCATTCAAAGGGAAAACTGCCTATGGCACTTTTTAACTGCTATCAGATAAATGAGAAACGAAAATGGGTGAAAATATTATTTAAGTTTGTAAAATAGTCAATAATAGAAATGAAAGCACCAAAATGCAATAATCAAGAGTATAATAGTTTGCGAACAAAAGTACAACAATTTAAAAGCTACCTTGAGTTCAAAATCAACATAATCAGCTCCCATTTCTGTAGCTAAATGACGTGCTTCAAGCCGGGAGTGACCATCTCATTCATACTGACCACCTTCCGATTTAGGCCTGAAGAAAAGACTGAATCTTACAAATTCAATACATGGAAACTCCAAACCTTCCCAAACTTTCAAACCCAAGTTATATTTTCATCTTTCCTACAGTTTTAGAAGTTACATACAACATAGATTCCTGTCATCTCAGAAAGAATGGCAATATTCTATCACTGCCACCTGTTGTAATCTAATTATCCTACCTCACAACACAACTCACAAGCTTCTGAAAGTGAAAATGAAGAAAACATTATTAACATAAGTAGCAGTACGATACATTTTCATGCAGAAAAAGAGTACAAACTCATTAAAAACTCCATAAAGTTGGGCACTGATATTTGTCCTCTCTGTTTCCAGCAATTTCTACGATATGTTTGCATCCACAAGCACAAGTGACAACGTTCAGTATCATGGTTGGTCTCAAATAGGTAGAACAAAAAACATTTATTATTGCAGCTATTTGATGTGTTGAATTCGGGATGCCCCTGTCTTCAAATCACCCAATAGAAGCCCATCCTTACAACGATATGCTGCAGTTTTTGCACAAAAATACATTGCATGTGATTCTGAATTATTGGCCACATCCATTTAAAAAGAAATGATGGGACCTAATAATAACTTTTCCACAAAAAAGGACAAGGTACGGTAACATACAGAAAAGAATCTACCAAATACAATCTTGACTTCTAAAATGAGGGAAAAAAAGCATTTTTTCCAACTCTAATCTCCTAATATTCATAAGACTGCTCAAATAACATAAAACTAAGAAATCCACTGGTAGAAAAAAACATAGTTGAGATGATTACCTATATACAATGATCACTGGCAAAACTTTATTTTTGAGGATGATTTGAATATCCTGGTGAGGCTGGAAATTCTTGATAAGCTCCAATCTAACCTCAACAACTTGGGCACCTTCAGCCTTTGCCTGGGGCATGTCTTTAACCATTTGTTCCACTGATTGAGCCATTAATGGAGCACATATCATAGTTGAATTGTTCAACATCCCAGTACTACCCATTTCAGCAAAAGATCAAAAAAGCCAGCTAAACTTTGAGAAACCCAAAAAAAGAGAAATTAATATAAATCAGAATACATAAATAAGTTTGGTGTATATATAGCGTATTAAACAGAAGAACTTTGCCAAAAGGAGAGTTAGTTGATGTAACAAGTCAAAAAACTGCCAGAGACAGAATGATTCTGTAGCATTTTAAAAATATTGGTTATATGATTTAATTAAATTAAATTTTAAAGTTAATATTGACGTTTCTCTTTAGTTTTTAGTTTTTTATTTCCTTTTTGCTTTGATTGGTGTGGCATGTGCAAGGTGAAAAAAAAATACAAATAACTTTATTCATATTTTTCCTTTTTGGTCTTTGCTTCCCACACGAAATCAACATTGAATCCACCTCATGTTTTTATCCATTTAAGGACAAAACTATCTATAAGTCTAAACAAATTTTTTTTTCTTTTTTTGCCAATCACAAATCTAAAAAGCTAGATTTAGTGAAAAATAATAATATTTAAGTGAAACGGTAAATATTATTATAATGCAGGACTGGGGACGTACCAGGACCAGGAGCCAGGACTGGAGACAGGCTAAAGAGTAGACATGTTCAAGTGGGCTGTGTTTGATGTAAGACTGGGCTAGCTCCAAGTTTTTCTTGATCTTGGCATCTGCCCATGTCTTTGATTAGCAAAAATGAGGGAAATTTTCAAATTACAAATAAACTGTTTCAACTTTCAAAATGCAAATTACTTTCTTAGATTATATTATAATTATTACAAACAGTTACTTTTGATGTTCCACTTGAAACCCTCAGTCCTGGAACCGACTCTAGTACCACTGAGCTAACAGCTCATTTTACAAGCAGTAAAAAATTATTGTCCAGGTTCCATGGTCTCTCTGAGAAATCAAATACCAAAGCAAAAGCTTCTACAGAAGGCAAACAGCAAACTCACAGGGCTAAATTTCATTAAGTTGCTCATTTCAATCAGAGTCTGAGCTTCTGTTATCAGCAATGGTAGCCATATCTGCCTGCTTTTTACCACTTAATAGGTTTGTGTCAGCAGAGAAATTGGTGTTGTCCCATAAAACGTGTGGCACAGCTTGATCTGCAAAAAAGCTTTCCAGTAGTTGCAAAGGTGACAGTTTAACTGTGGAACCAGCACTAGAAGAAGTGCTTGAGACGGCTTCTACTGAAACATTTATGGAGGTTAACTTAGTTCCACACTCGTGCCGTGGTTTTGAATTGGCAGAAGGGACTTTTCCAGTTTTTTTTCTGGCATGTTTCCTGCTTTTGCTTCCTAGCAGCATCGTTTCGATCTGCCTTCTGCCTTTCCAGTTGTAAAATGTAGTCTTTCAGATCGTTTGGTGGGTATGGTGATTCAAGCTTGTGATCAGCAACGCATCCGCTGACTTTCCTCACGACAGCTATTTCATGATCTATAATTTGATGCTGCGAGCACATTCAAGTTAATACACAGAATCAGGATTACAGTTCAATTTTCAGCAAATTTTTGAGCATGCATAATGATAAAAGTTCTATGGAAAAGTTACCCATTTCCAATGCGATTTTTTGGCCTTGTGATACGAACTCGCTTTGGAATATTCCAAGTGAACTTTCAGCATGTGTGCGGGGGGAACTTGTCAACAAGATCAAACGCAAATATGTATGCAATAGCCTCAAGCCGTAGATTGTTTTTTACAAGGGTTTCAATCAAGACTGTCAAATTGAAAGCAGATTTTGCAGGTGTCATCAGAATGCCGTCACGCAAAAAAAAAAAAAAAACTCATGTGAAAACACCATCTGAACTTAATATGTTACCATTATAATCCATAAATGTCATATTTTTGCTGAGAAATTTAAAGAACGAGATGATTGGCAAAGAAACAACAAGATAAGTAATTAGCAGAATTCAGAAACTTACTACAAATAAAAAAATGTTGCGGAAAAAAAAATAAGAAAATAATTTACCCATAAGGACCCCCTTTGATTCCTTTCATGTACCATTCGAGTACATGATGCAACAAAACACTGTTGTAGCATCTAGGGTTCCATATGCAAAAGTTGTACCTCAAGAAATCACTCAAATATTATTTTGGGGAATTCCGGCATTCCATTATACCTGGTCGCTAACAGCTAGAAGATGTAACTATAGTAGCATTAATATAGCTATGCAGAGAAGACAAGGATAACCTCACCTAACAGCTAAACGAACCAACAAAAAGAGAAACGATAAACTAGAGAGACAGATAGAAAGTAGACTAACCGCAGATCTTATCTGTCAAACCAAGAGCCAGGCACAAATCAGGAGACTGTCTATACTCACTTGCAATTACCAAAAGACCAAAAAGCTCATCCGCATCATAAGCAGAAATCAAAATGTAGGTGACTATC
Organism: Durio zibethinus; assembly: GCF_002303985.1. Next base: position 2,491,265 of record NW_019168492.1, on the reverse strand, counting down.
AGCTGCAAGAAACCATATGCCATCACACCATTCTGGTACTTTTGCGTTCTTTCTTTCCAATCATCTGCCAACTTCAAAACATCTTCATTTACATGGGGTTCAATCTGGAGCGGCAATCATCTGCCAACTTCAAAACATCTTCATTTACATGGGGTTCAAGCTGGAGCGGAAATGTCCTTAACTGCTCCATCAATAGAATGCAACTCGTTCTTACTTCTCCTGAGGCTTCCCTAATAAATTCATCCCGAGTTCTTTTTCTTTTTAGGAGCATGCCCTGACTTTGAATGATAAAAGGTCGATAATGCATCCAAAACAAGTTTTGCAGGATCGGGAGACAATTGAAGAGCGTCAGAAATTTCACTGCGCATTAAATCGTGATCCTCCACATGCTCACATAGAAAAAGTATTAAACCCTTCGCATCCATACCGGTGCTATAAGATTGTAGGTCAATCCTTGCCTCTGAAGGAACAACGCCATCCAATTGAAAATTTTCTAATTGACATCGGTCAATCTTTACTTGAGCATGATGAATACTACTTTCCGTACGGTTAGAGAATCAACTTATGAACATAAATTTAACAAGTGAATTTTTAGTGTCAAAAGAATAGAAAACCAACAAAGATATACTTGCCAAACTCTAAGCACGCACGGTACCATTATGCTGCAAATTATTGTAATTACAAACAAATACATTCAACAATAACAAAAAGTTGCTGAGGAAGGGAGGATTAAACATTGAATTATTATCTTGGTCGATAAAAAGAACTAAAAAGGTAATAACAAGAAAAAAAAAAAAAAGAGATTTTAGCTGGGGCGGCCTTGTCAACTGCTCCAGGTGAAGTGAGCTGTTCCAAGCTCCTGTTATTGGCAATTGAACACCCATCTTGCCAATTAAATGAGTTTGTGTCTACAGAGAAAGCATTGGAGTCCCACAAACTACAAGCAACAGCTTGATCAGCATTGGAGTCCCACAAACTACAAGCAACAGCATTGGAGTCCCACAAACTATAGGCATTCAGAAGGTGTGCAGGAGGGAACTTGTCGGCAAGATCAAATGCACAAATATATGCAATAGCCTCAAGCCGCAGATTATTTTTATGAGGTCCTCGATAAGGACTGCCAAATGCAACCAAATTTTGCAGTTCTGATCAAAATGCCATAAAATACTGTTACTGAAAGAAATGCACCACCTCAACTTGCTAATAACTATTACCTCAACTTATTATAGACAAGAGCATAGAGCACTTATCAAAATCAAAGAATTTTGCAGAGTTCATTTCCGAAGCCACTGATGCTTTAGCTTCCAATAACCAGCTACTATAGAAATGAGAGCGGGAGAATTCTGAACAACTAAATATATAACCATATTGATCTGCCAATCCATTTTATTTACCATTCGAATACATGCTGCAACCACGCAACTGCTGTAGCATGTCAAGTTTTTATGCGAAAATTTTATAGTAGGGGAGAGCAGTCGAATCTTATTTGGGAAACTCCTGCTGTATATCAAGCATTATGCTAGAGAGGTGTAACTGTTGGGAAACATCAGGCTAGAATCTGACCTTTAATTCTCAAATATAGCTAATATTCCAAATATTGGTTGGCTCAAGAAATAATCTAGCCCAGCAATCCCTCGTCTAATGTCTTCTACTTTTGTTTTCCATTTCTTAAGGAGTATGACATGTTGGAATAGGAAATTATGTTTACAACTTATATGGGTGTCTAATATATATCTACAAATATCTCGAATTTCAAATTTGAAGGCAAAATCATAAGTTCAGCATATTTTTATTTGATTTCATGCACATACAAATTAACAATAACAATAGAATGGGACAAAAATAATCAGAAATGTTTTTTAAAATTTGATATTTTTAAAAAAAATTTATGTGAAATTGTGAATAATAAAAATATTTTTTTCATAAATTTAAAAAATTTACAAACATTCAAATTCATAATTTTTTACAATTTTATGAATTTATGAATTCATAAATCTATAAGATTAATGGTGCAAGGAAAAAGTAAAAAATAATTTGCTAAAAGTTAACAACTATTATATATTTTTGTAATAAAAAATTAATTGCATCAAGAAATTTTGAATGTAAATAGAAGTTCTTAACTCCAATATAAATGTGAATGAAACACCTAACTCCAATTTTAATAAAAATTTGATGTGAATTTTGAAAATGTATTTATCATGTGATTGTTAAAACTTGGGATGATGATATATATATTTTTATTTATAAAATGAACATAGCTCATAAAAATATTTTAATTTAAAATCAAGATTTTTAAGTCCTGTTGAAAGTTTCTTATCGTACTGATGGAGTGATATTAAAGTAGTGCCAACACCAAGGAATTTAATGTAATTTACTCAAAAATAATACTTGACCGACAGAAACCATTTGCCACAGCCCACAGCACACAATCGAGACCTAGGGACAGCACAATGAAGCCAGATGGCTGTGCTTTAGTTGTCCTTTAGTTTGTCGTCATGTTCCCATTTCTTTACGTTTGGGCTTTTCATGCTCTTTTGCTGAAAACACGCAATTCTTTGATTTTCATGACCCATTGAGTTGGTCTTTCGGTTTGCCATTATGAATCATAATCCTTTCCTTTAATATCGTTTTTTGATGCTCTTCTGCAGAAAAGACGCAATTCTTTTATTCTCATGATTCGGTTTATTCGAATGAATCATAAAATTAATTTTAATGAAATTAAAAATAATAATAAAATTAATTATTATAATGATGAAATTAAATATTATAATAAATTTAAAATTAAATATAAAAATAATGATGAATGTAATAAAAAATATTAAATATATCAAATTAGAATTTGAGTATAATTGAAGTTATATTATATATTTAATATTTGTAAAATTAATAATTTATTAAAATTGTTTTTGTATATAAAAAATCAAAGTAAAAAAAACAAAAACAAAATTTAAATTATAGATGTAATAAGGATATTTTAATTATGAAAGTATAAATGTAAAGACAAAATAAAAAGTAAAAAGTAAACAATAAAGATAATATTGTTCATGAGCATCACGGTGAGCCACTGCGCATGTTATGCTCCAGTTCTGATTACGGGAAATGGTGCGATTAAAATGCTCCATCGTGCTATTGGCAAGTTTACCGAACATCTTTCTGAAATGAAGCCTTAGTTGGTCCTTCAGTTTGTCATCATAACCCTTTGCTTTAATAGTCTCGGCTTTTCATACTCTTTCGCAGAAACCACGCAATTCTTTGAATTTCTGTTCTCTCAATTACCATCCCTTAAACTCTTCCAACTGCTGAATCCTCAAGCTTTATGCACCAAGAAAAGGAAATAGAATTCTTCAATATTTTCCCGTAGGTTCTCTTCTCTTTAGGCATCGTACTCAAAGTGAGGAGAGGAAGAAGCTCTAGCCGACCAATCTTTTGATATCTAAGAGAAGAACAAAGTTATGTTTGTTTAAACCCATTTCCACTGCTTTCATCTCTGATTATTTGATTTCTATAACTTTTTTTGGGTTTTGAATATTGCTGTTTTTATTGTTTTGGCTTTTGTCAGTCAGCGTTCTTCCTTCTTGTTTTATTGTTTGTTCTGCTTCATATCATCAATTTCCGACCAATTCCAAAAAAACAAAAAAAGAAAAGAAAAAAATTATATATGGAGGCTTGTATTTCATTGTTGGATCCATTCTTAGCTCTCTTGCTGGGAAAGCGGCGGAGAACACAGTTGATCCTATTGCACGACAACTTAGTTACTTGTACAAGCATAAGGGCAAGTTACAAAACCTCAGGGATCAACTTCAAAAAGTGAAGGATGCGAGAGAAAGAGTGCAAGAGGATGGTAATGCGGCTAAGAGACAGGGAGAGGAGATATTTAGCTACGTGGATGAGTGGTTGTCTAAGGTCAATGGGAAGATGTGTGACGTGGATGAGTGGTTGACTAAGGTCAATGGGAATATCTGTAACGAGGCTGCTGCGCAATTGGATGAGGATGAAGAGAAAGTAAAGCAGGGGTGTTTCGTTGGGTTGTGTCCTAATTTTAAGTATTGTTATCAACTCTGTAGAAAAGCTGAGAAAGAGTTTAACACCATTGCTGAACTCTTGAAAGATAACGACCGATTTGATGGAGTATCCCACCGACCTGCTCCAGAAGGGATAGCTATTAGACCTGCCAAAGAGTACGAGGCCTTTGAGTCAAGAAAGGGTGCTTTGGATGCGGTCATGGAGGCGCTTAAAGATGCTAATTTGAGCATAATTGGTGTTTACGGGACGTGCGGTGTGGGTAAAACTACCCTAGTCAAACAAGTTGCTAGACAAGCCAAGGATGAAAATTTGTTTGATGAGGTGGTCATGGCAGCCGTAACCCGGAGTTTTGACATCAAGAAAATTCAAGATCTGATTGTAGATCAATTGAGTGTGGAGTTTACAAAGCAGAGTGACCCCGGAAGAGCAGGCGAACTACGGAACAGACTAAAGAATTTCAAGAAGGTTCTTGTCATTTTGGAATGATATTTGGGAGAAATTGGATATGGAGGCTCTAGGAATTCCTTACGGAGGTGAACACCAAGGATGCAAGATCTTACTGATGTCTAGAGAGCTCAATATTTTATCTTTGATGCTTTCGCTGAAAAACATTCGAATTGAAATATTGGAAGAAGAAGAAGCATGGAACCTGTATAAGAAGAAGGCTGGTGATATTGTTCTAAGCCACTGACTTGCATATTACGGCAATTGAAGTGGCCAAATAATGTGCTGGATTGCCGATTGCCATTGTAACAGTTGGGAAGCTATGAAAAATAAGAAGAATTTGTTTGAATGGAAGACTGCTTTGCAAGAACTAAGCCTCTAAAACACATTCCTTTCTCCGATCAAAACCAACAATGATTTTTGGCCTAATATTGTTCATCAAAGAATAATTTTTCAGTAATTTTCCTTTTCACCTTCACTAATATTGTTCATTATGATTTCATAATCCAGTCAACATAGTCGAGAATTCTGAAGATCAGCTCAATCCTTCAACCGCAAAGAAACAGAGTAAGCCAAAAATTCTTTCTATGCATCTTGAGACCATATGGCTTTTGTTGTACTCATCTAATGCAAAGGTTTTTCTTTCCTTGAGTAATGGGTGGCAGAAGGTTTTTTTGTTCTTCCTTAACGTTGCATATGTTAATTTGTTTTGATTGTTAATTGTCATATTACTAAACGGTAGTGCTGCCATACTATTCTATCTCTAAAGACAAGTTTAATCGTGTTGCATTTGATCAACCTGTAAATGGTCACAGCTTGTATCTTTTAGGCTTTTTTGTTTCTATGATAACTAATTTTAGCTTGCCATGTATTATTTGATCAACCTCAGAAGTGATAACTTATGTAGGACTTTTCTATTTTTAATGATCTGGGTATTGTGAAGTTAAGGATGACAACAATTCTGAAGTCAGAGGATGAGAAATATTCTGAAGTGGCAAAATGACAAGGGTTCTGGAGTTGGGGATCACATACTTATTTTGAACTAGACGATGAGGGGACTTTTTCAATGGTGAATTTCAAGGATTTGCCACTCTCCCTTTTTGAGAAGGTACAAACTATTTCATGTTGAAACTTGAAACAAAACTCAATTCAGATTTATTTTGCCGGTTTAAATTGATGGTTTTTGTTTGGGCTGGCTGATGGTTTGTGTTTGTTTACAGGTGATTTTCTGCTGCATTGAACCAATGGCAAATTCTTGAGTCCATTGGATGCCCCAAGGTGTGCCGTGCCTACAACAGCTTGTGAATGGGCAGTTTATCCATCCTGACTGTAACATGTTCCATTCTACTTGACTGTCGTGCCGAGTCCGTACGTCCTTGTGGAATTTTTTGTAGCCCTATTATGTTTTATTAGTGGCGGAGTTCGGAGGCATGATTTGATGCATCATGGTGCACAAGGTTAGTAGTTTTCTTTGGCCTTGGGCAATTTAAGTGCTTATATGTTAATTATCTCCTGATCCCCCCCCCCCCCCCCGCCTTGATCTGTGATTGACATTTTTATCAATGTGAATTGTGAATAAAGCATTCAACTGTCAAGGAGGTGGATGGTACGGGGAAATTGGGCAGAGCGAATGCTCCTCCCCGATTTCTGATATGGTGAGGGCTAACGCCACCTAATCCTACTGATTGAATGGAAGAATGGGAAAGAATCCAATCGGCACTGAATGTTTACAAAGTATTTGTCTCACGTCAAGTGAAGAAGCTGGTTCTTTTCAAACTTAGCAGAAGCTTACTAGTTTCATTTTTCGTTAATTGAAAACATATACAAGTCAAACACTTGCAGGAAGGCCCAATGGTTGAGAACTCGTAGAAATGGAGCAGTTTTTTCTCATTTTCATTTTGGACATTTTCTGTTAGCATTGACATAAACAGAACAACCTGCAGCAAGGATCTTGGTCCTTTGAAAACACTATAGACCAAGAGTTGCCAACTATAAGGAACAGAAGATCATTGTTCAAGTACAATGGTTTTTATTTACAACAGACATCAGTTTTAAAGTTGGATTTTTCAGTTATTTTCTTGAAAGAGTCTTAGGCTTCAAATCTTATAAGAGGTGTCTTATTTTCGTTTTAAACACTGATAAGCAACTATGGGAATTTAAGTTAATGAAGTTAATTTATTCTATTTGCAGCGGGAAATGGCTGCTCAAATTTCTATCATCGATAAAAACCAGTTTTAGTACCAATTTGATGTCGCAATGAACCTGGAATTTACTAGTAGGGAGTTTAACATATTCAAATGAAGAAGAAAATTTACTTGTTTATTCGGTTTGTGTTTATTAAAGGATTTAGAAGGAAAGAAACTGTTCATTTGTTTCGTTTCAGTTTACGCAGTGGATAGATCTTAGGCTTGAATCTCAGTACAGATAATACTACCTCATCCATCTGACAAGCCTTGAAAACTAGTAGCCCAACAAAAGACCATAAATGTGGCTAAAATAATGTATTAGAAAAGAGCTAAATATATGCTACTATTGGTGAACCATTTAAGAGAAAAATAGTAACTCAAACCCAATACCAACAAACATATACGCTACTATTTCCATTGTTGTATCCATTCCTGGCTCTGTTGTTGGCAAAGCGGCGGAGTACACAGTTGATCCCACTGCACGACTAGTTAGTTACTTGTTCAAGTAAACGAGCAAGCTTCAAAACCTCAGGGATCAGCGTCAAAAACTGGAGGATTCAAGAGAAAGAGTGCAAGAGGCTGTTAATGACATGGAACTTGATTTGTCAAAACGCAGACACAAAAACATAGCGTGTCCCCAAACACCCACAGTAGAATCACGTATTAGAATAATATATTCCATATGGACATGCATTTCTAACAATCAAAATTAAGAACCATATAATGACAATTTCTATTTGTCAATACCAGAGCAAAGCAATATAATGCAATTTTAAACATAATATTATAATATGACACCAAAAAAAAAATGATAGCATAAAATTTTGCTAAAAATTATATATAATTTTAATAAAAATCAAAAAAATATTTTGTGTTTAATATGTTAATGATAATATTTATATTTTTCACCTTTTAAGACATGAATAAATAGACACGGATACGAGAATTTTTTAGCCTAACAAATAGTCGAAAAATTTAGGCAAAAAAACGTGACTGAACTGGATTCTGCAGTGTGGAAGTAATTAAGTTACAAGTTGATTCTAAAGATATATATATTTATAGATATGGGCATTGAAAGTTGTAAATCCCAGTTTTTAAAAGGGGAATTTCACTTATAATTTTTTATACTGGAATATTATAATTAGTCAATCATAATTAAAAAATATGCAAAAATCTATCATTTTAAAAAAATGAGTTTTACATAATTTTTTTAACGAGTTTTACATAAATATAAATTATAATTAATTAATTATAATTAAATAATTGTAGGTGAAAATTTTCCAATTTAAAAAGAACTTAAGAACCTTTTTAACTAAATTTCAGTTAAAATTCACCAATTGAATTCTTTTAAGCGTCATACACAGAGGACATGCCAAAAACATGTTGCAAATAAGATTTACCATGTTTCAATAAATAAAATTATTTATTAATACTTTTGAATATAATTTTACTCATAAATAATATATTATATTAATAAATAATATTATAATATATTAATAAAAATATTATATTAATTATTCAATATTAAGACACTATATTAATAAATAATATATTAATTAATATTATTATAATTATTAATAAATATTATAATTTATTAATAAAATAATATAAAATAATAAATATTTTTATTTTTAAATATTTTTTATATTAACATAATATTTTAATATTAAATATTATTATTAAAATATTAATATTTTTATATCAAACTTTTCCTCATACTTTTCCCTCTTAAAATCTTAGCTCTCTGATTTTGATTTTTTGTGAGCCGAAGACAGGTGTAGAGACACTAGAGATTTTGATTCCTCTCATGTAAATGCATGTTACCAAGCTCAAGGAAGTACTTCCTTGAGTATTGCCAAACCTACCATGATTTTCATATTTGTTGGAAACTAAACGCTTCTTGCTATTTTCCTGGATGTTATGTTGACTTGCATTTACTTGACTGCCTTTTCTGCTCAAATCTCTTGGTGACCTTCGAGGTTTTAAGCAATTTGTTGTGAAATCATTGTTTTCACATTGAATATTTTTATAATAAAAAAGTATTTTTTTCATCGATTTAAAGAATTTACAAATACTCAAATTCATAATTTTTTTATAAATTTATGATTTTAAAATGATGCAATGAAGAAGTGAAAAATAATTTGCTAAAAAAGTTAAAAACATTAAATGCATGAAGAAATTTTGAATGTAAATGAAACTCTCAACTTCAATTCTAACAAAAATTTGATGTGATTGTAAAACTTTGGATGATGATATATATTTTTATGTCCTGCTGAAATTTTCTTAATTATTAAGCCAGGGAAATTGAGAACCGTATATTTGTCATATGGATGGCGTGATGTCATCATATTGGTGCTTAACCACAAAGACTATGCTATAATTTACTCAATAATAATACTTTCCCGACAGAAACCATGTGCCACAGCCCACATGTGCACGATCGAGACCTAGGGACCGCACAATGTAGACGAGCTAGCTGTGCTGGAGTTGTCGTTTAGTTTGGGTCATCATGTCCCATTTCTCTACTAGTCTCCGCCTTTCATGCTCTCTTGCAGAAAACACGCAATTCTCAGTTTTCATTGTCCGTTCTCTCAACTGTTTCTACTGCTGAATCCTCAAGCTTTATTCACCAAAAAAGAAAAATAATTCCTCAAAATTTTCCTGTAGGTTTTCGGCTCTTTTGATATTAGTACTCAAAGTAAGGATTGGAAGAAGCTGTAGCAGATCCATCTTTTGATATCTAAGACAAGGACAGGGGTATGTTTGTTTAAACCCATTTCCACTGCTTTCATCTCTGATTATTTGATTTATATTATTGTTATTTTTTTGGTTTTGAATATTGCTGCTTTTGTTGTTTTGGGTTTTGTCAGTGAGCCTTCTTCCCTGTTGTTTTATTGTTTTTTTTTTGCTTCATTTCATCAATTTCCTACCAATTAAAAAAAAAAGGAAATCACATAATTTATTTTAAATTTCATGATTAAAATTAATAATATAATTACAACATAAACGTAACGTATATATACGCAAATCAATAGTTTGTTTTGCATATTTTATTTTAAATCACATGATAATTGATAATATATAATATAAGAGATTATATAATTTATTCTAAATAAAATATTAATATGTAAATATATCATAATAATTCAAAATATATAATTTATTTTAAATCATATTATAAATTATAAAAAGTTTTCAAGTAAACATAACATGTATAATTTATACTAGTTTCATATTAAAAATATATATTAATTTGATATTTTTAATAACTTTATTGAGTTATCATCATTTATGTTATATTTATTATTTTATTAAATTAATGTTTTTAATTAAAATTATCCTTTTCTCAATTATTTGGGGTTAGTTTTTCGGGTCTTTTCAATTTTAAATTATTTCAATTTTGGTTAATTTTGGATTCATGTTAATCTAGATTTGAGTTAATTTGAGTTCGAATTATTTTTAGTTTGGAGCTAAATGAAGTAGAGTTAGTTAGGTGAGTTTTTGGGTTTGGATTAAAAAAATATTTAAATTAATTTTATTTAAAGAAATTAAATTTAATTAGGTAATTTAAAAAATTTCTGGGTTTATTTACAATAAAATAAAAAATCATAAACTTATTAACATGTAATAAAAGAAGATTAAGGGTATATATTTATTTTGTATAAAAATATTAAATCAAAAGGAAAAAAAAAGTAAAAAAGGCATGTTGGTTAGTTATATTACTTGTTATCCCATTAAAAAAAGGGGTATTTTTGGCATAACATAAATTGCATGTGATGCATCTCTCCGTTTGACTCCAATTCTAACATAACCTCGCCGTGGGATCCATTTGTCATTTGGAGGTGTTAAAACTTTGGGGATGATGTAAATTTATCATACAAATGAAGTGATGTTGTATTAGTGCTAAATGTCAAGGACTTTAATGTAATTTACTAAAAATATTCTTTTCCGACAAAAACCATGTCCCACAGGCTGCATACGCACAATTGAAGACCCAGGGGCAGGCATTGGAGGCCAGCTGGTTGTTCTTTTCATGTAATAGTCTCGGCTGTTCATGCTCTCACACAATTATTGGTTTTGATTAAAGGTGGAGGCGACAGATCCTTTTCATTATTTAAAAATCAATAAAAGACAATTTTTATATTAAAAAATAATTAGTTTTTATTTAAAACAGTTTAAAAATAAAAGAAAAAACCGTTTTTGGAAATAGTAACAATGGTGAAAAAGCCCACTAAACCTCCTTTCTTCTGGTGGGATTTTTGAGTTGTGGTGAGATTTATTTTGTACAATCACATACTATTTTTTGTTTTTTATATGCTTTGTTCAGTGCGATTAGAAAAAAAATTTGTTTTCTAAATACTCTTTTGCAGAAAATACGCAATTCTGAGTTTTGATTCTCGGTTCTCTCAGCTACCAACCCTTAAACTCTTTATACTGTTGAATCCTCGAGCTTTATTCACCAAAAAAGAAAAAAGAATTCCTTAAAATTTTTTTGTAGGTTCTCTTCTCTTTTGGCTTCACTACTCAACGTGAGGATAGGAAGAAGCTGTAGCCGACCAATCTTTTGATATCTAAGACAACGACAGAGGTATGTTTGTTTAAACCCATTTCCGCTGTTTTCATCTCTGATTATTTGATTTGTATTTTTTTTTTATTTTTGGTTTTGAATATTACTGTTCTTATTGTTTTAGGTTTTGTTAGTGAGCGTTCTTCTAATTCAAAAGACAAAAGAAAAAAATATATATGGAGGCTTGTATTTCGATTGTTGGATCCATTCTTGGCTCTCTTACTAGGAAAGCGGCGGAGTACACAGTTGATCCCATTGCACGACAAGTTAGTTACTTGTTCAAGCACAAGAGCAAGTTTCAAAACCTCAGGGATCAACTTCAAAAACTAAATGATGCAAGACAAAGAGTAAAAGAGGCTGTTAATGCGGCTAACAGACAGGGAGAGGAGATATTTGACGATGTGAATTCGTGGTTGACTAAGGTCAATGGGATCTGTGACGAGGCTGCTGCGCAATTGGATGGGGATGAAAGGAAAGCAAAGCAGAGGTGTTTCGTTGGGTTTTGTCCTAATTTTAAGTCTCGTTACCAACTCAGTAGAAAAGCTGAGAAAGAGGCCAACACCATTGCTGAACTCCTGAAAGATAAAGACCGATTGGATGGAGTTTCCTACAAACCTGCTTCAGAAGGGACAGCTACCAGAGCTGTCAAAGAGTACGAGGCCTTTGAGTCAAGAAAGGGAGTTTTAGATGCGGTCATGACGGCGCTTAAGGATGCGAATTTGAGCATAATTGGTGTTTACGGAATGGGCGGGTTGGGTAAAACTACCCTAGTCAAACAAGTTGCTAGACAAGCCAAGGATGAAAATTTGTTTGATGAGGTGGTCCTGACAGCCGTAACCCAGAGTTATGACATCAAGGAAATTCAAGATCGGATTGCAGATGAATTGGGTCTGACGTTTGAAAAGCAGAGTGACACCGGGAGAGCAGGCAAACTACGTGACAGACTAAAGAGAATCAGGAAGGTTCTTGTCATCTTGGATGATATTTGGGTGAAATTGGATATGGAGGCTCTAGGAATTCCTTACGAAGGTGAACACCAAGGATGTAAGATCTTACTGACGTCTAGAGAGCAGGATGCTTTATCTTTGATGGGTTCGCTGAATAACATTTCAATTCAAATATTGAAAGAAGAAGAAGCATGGAATCTGTTTAAGAAGAAGGCTGGTGATATTGTCCAAAGGCCCGACTTGCATGCTACGGCAATTGAAGTGGCCAAAGAATGTGCTGGATTGCCGATCGCCATTGTAACAGTTGGGGAAGCTATGAAAAATAAGAAGAATTTGTCTGATTGGAAGTATGCTTTGAATGAACTAAGAAATCCCTCTAAAAGAAACTTCAAGGGGATACCAGCAGGTGCATATTCAGCTATAGAGTTGAGTTACAAATTTTTAGAAGATGAGGAACATCAACCAACTTTCCTACTCTGTAGCATAATGGGTCATGATGCTGCCATCGAGGACTTGCTGAAATCTGGCATTGGTCTGGGTTTATTTCATGGAGTTAACACAATTGAAGAAACACGATATAAAGTATCTGCATTGGTTAGCAACCTCAAAAGATCTTCTTTGTTACTTGATGGTTCTACGTTTGAGCGCTTTGATATGCATGATGTTGTTCGTGATGTTGCCATATCGATCGCGTCAAGGGACCACCATTGGCTTGCCAGGGATGATGAATTCAAAGAGTTGTCAAATGAGGAAACAATGAGAAATTGCGAACTGATCTGCTTGCAGTATGCTAAGGTTTGTGAGCTTCCTGATCATGATCAGTTGGATTGTCCAAAGCTTACCTTTTTCTCTTTGGACAGTGAGGATTCTTCTTTGAAAATTTCAGACAACTTCTTCAGGGGAATGCAAAAACTCAGAGTCTTAGATTTTGCCAAAATGTATTTTCCATCCTTGCCTTTGTCATTTTGTTTCCTAAAAAATCTTCGTACTTTATGTTTTTCAGCATGCATGTTAAAAGATATAGTCGTCATTGGAGAGTTGAAGAACTTAGAAATCCTTAGCCTCCGTAAATCGAAAATTGCTGTGCTACCGGGGGAAATAGGACAATTGATCAAGCTAAAATTGCTAGATTTGAGTCATTGTTACAAGCTTAAAGTAATATCACCAAATGTCTTGTCTCGTTTATCCAAATTAGAAGAATTATGCCTACTTAGTAGCTTTGATAGATGGGAGGTTGAGGGACATGAGAAGCCAAGAACCAATGCTAGCCTTGTGGAGTTGCAACATTTGCCTCATTTGACAACTTTGGAAGTCGAAATTCCTATTGTGCAAGCTATGCCAAAAGAATTGTTTTCTGCAAAGTTGGAAAGATACAGAATTTCCATTGGAGGGAAGTGGTGGCGGAATTATAAGCCAGAAACCTCGAGAGAGTTGAATCTCAAGTTGAATAAAAGTATTCATTTGGACGATAGTGGGGTTAAAACGTTGTTGAGGAAAACCGAAACTCTACTTCTGGATGCAGTGAAAGATGCCATGGACATGCTTTGTGATCCAGATACTGAAGGTTTCCCACATTTAAAACATCTTGGTGTCAGCAATGATTCAGAGGTTAAATATCTCATTAACTCCATGGAGTTGGCTTCTTGTAAAGCATTTCCTCTTTTGGAGACATTGTCTCTTTTTAAACTGAACAATTTGGAGGCCATATATTATGGTCAACTCCAAGCTGAATGTTTTGGTCAACTAAGAAAGATAGGAGCACGAGATTGTAATATGTTGAAGAATTTGTTCTCATTCGCCTTAGCCCGAAAGCTCGGCCACCTTGAAGAAATTGATGTATCTAATTGCGAGAATTTCACAGAGTTAATTGTAGAAAAGAGGGAGGAAGAGATTGGTGATGATGACATTTTAGAATTCAGCCAAGTACGCTCTTTAACGTTAGAAAATCTACCGTGTTTCATTGGCTTGTTTAACTCAGAAAAAAAGCTTTCCTCATCTCAACAAGGAAGAGTTCAATCAATTGATGGAAATTCAACTGCCACTTCGCTTTTTGACCGAAAGGTATTTATATCAATATATTTCTTCTTTCGTAAAGTGCTCACTGTCAGCAATTTCCTTTTTTGATCTCTTTTTGTTCCTTTTTCTTAAACTAGATTTTCTATTTAATATGTGAATGTTATAATTAGGATAAAGAGCAAATTTATTGTTGTAGGTGAGTGTTCAATTTTGTCATTATACTTTGGTTTTATTGAATTTAATTGCTATACTTTCAACTTTAGTGATTTTTGTATCAAAAATGAATGAAAATAAAATATATCATAAAATATTCTATTAATGTATTTAAAATAAAATTCAATTAAAACTTTAAAATAAGTTTTAAACTGATAGCTTATCCCACAAGGAATAATATTTTTATTAATAACTGTTTACTATTTTTGTACATTAAAATTTTGAATATGTTTACAATATTAAATATTAATAAATAAAATTTTGTTATTTTAATAAAATAATAATTAAAATGAGTCAGTTAGAATCAGCTTTGGAAGGGAGACTTGATAGGCCAATCCATATACGCCTTTGAAACTGAAAAACTCCAATTCACTTTCATGACATGGGCGTGATATAATGAACTTAAGAATTGATATTATATATATAGATGGTCAATTGCACTTTATTTTTTGGGTTAGGGGTCAATAACTCATACTCAAAATTTAATGACTTCATTGACTTTATATAGTTGCAAATTCAAGTAAATATTTAATTTTTGTTTAATAATCTACTTGAAAATTATTGTGAATGGCAATTATATATTATATCTTTGTCTCATATCAATATTGGAAATCGTTATTAATTTTTTTTAATGTTTGAATAATAAGAAATTGTTGATTATCAAATATTTTTTTATTTGCAGGTCATGTTCCCATGCTTAAAGAAGTTGTGGTTAGCTTGTATCACGGTTGAAAAATTATGGCATGATCAGCTTCCGGTAACGCCTTTTAGTGTTGAAAATTTAACTGAGTTGACTATTCAGAACTGTCATAATTTGAAGAATCTATTTACTTCTTCTATGGTTGAAAGCTTCGTGCAACTGAAATCACTTCTTATTGGAAATTGTAATGAAATTGAAGAGGTAATAACAATGACAGAAGGATTACTAGAAGAAGAAAGGATGAGGAAAATGGTATTTCCTAAACTAGACAATTTGCACCTCTGGAATCTTCCCCATCTCAAAAGATTTTGTTTTGGAAATCCAAATGAATTCCTCTCTTTGAGGGAACGAAGAATAGTTGAATGTCCAGTTTTGAACACATTTCATTCTGATTCTACAAGGGTGGGTACAATTGTTGGAAATGAAGCAGGAAAGAGCAGCATCTCAACGGTGAACTCTTGCACTGATGTACCAAAATATCTATTCAATGAAAAGGTATTTTTTTAATGCTTTTCTCCATTTTTTGAACATCAAATTTTTATTTCATACATTGTTGGTAGAGTTTTTAAATTTAACAAGTGTAGTTAAAATATTACCATATGTTTTTTATTATATTAATTTTTTAAAAATATATCATATTGAGTTATTTAGCAATTATCTAAATTCGTTGGTGTGGAATTTAAATTTATTATCAGTAATGTTTTAAATTGTAATTTTTCTATGAACTTAACCTGAAAACAAAGTGATGAAGTATATATGTTAATATATTGCAAGACCAGAATGTATCCCTGAAGGCGATTTTTTCCCATCTTTTATGTTATTTTCTTCAAGTCTTATAATTCTCCTTTTCATATACGGTTTTTTTTTCTCACAAACATTATAACTTTTTATAGTCTTCCAAAGGGATATACCGTCATTGTAGACTTAAAACTTTAAAACTGAAAGTCTTAATTATTTGAATTATAGAGGAGATCGTCGGAGCTAAAGATGTCAAGGGTCAAGCTGCATATGATTTTTTAAGCTTTAGCCTGATTAGAGCTGATTAAATTATTTTATTAATAAATATTATATTTTTGTTAAATTTTGTATATGTTTAAAATATTAATAATAATAGAAAAATTTATTATTTTAATAATAAAATATTAGTTAAATGATTGGGTTTTTTGTCAATAAAATAAATGAGCGAGTTGTTAGTCTCTTATTAGCTTTAAAAAGAGAATTTGATAATTCAATCGATAAATGCCACTAATAATAAAAGTTTAAAACTCTTACTTTTACAAGTCACAACTTGAGTGATATAATGAAAATATTGATATTATATATTACTATAGATCTAAAATTGCACTTTCTTTTTTGTTAGGAGTTAATAACTCATACTTAAAATTTAATGGCTGACATTATTTGATT
The DNA here is from genome assembly GCF_002303985.1 of Durio zibethinus. Next base: position 2,474,762 of record NW_019168492.1, on the reverse strand, counting down.
GCAACTTCAAGCAAATATTTGATTTTATTCTAATTATCTCATGGAAGATTATAATCATTGTACAAAGTTAATTATTTCAACCAAAAGGCTTTCAAGAATCCATTCTATAAATACTTCAGATTTTGGGGGAAGATGGGGGGTCTATGTGTCACCCTAACCTTCTTTTAAAATGTATTTTTTTATTTTTTATTTGGTTTAAATTTTTATTTGATTTTATTTTTTATCAAATAAATTTTGTAAGAAAAATAATTAATGTAAAAATTATGAAATAATTTGTATATAGTGGTTTCAATTCGCTTTGATTTGATATAGATGTGTTGTTTTAAAAGTTTTGAAAACATATTAGGATTTTTTTTTTAAATTGAGGTTTTTTTGAAGGTAATTTTAAAGTATTCTATCTTGTCTAAGATATATATAGAATTATATTTTTATTATTAATTAAATGTTATATTTATATAGTTATTATAGTAGTAAAATTATTATTTAATATTTTAATTTAATAAATTTACAACACTTTTATTTGGCTTTTTTTGTTAATTACCTTCTTCAAAAACAATTCTTATCCAATATGTTTCATTAACCAATTCAATAGGGACGGTTTTTTTTTTTTTTAACTTTGAGATCAAGTTTGAGATAAATTTAAAGTGTTTTGCTTTGTTTCATCCCACGATATATCTAAGAATATATATTTTATTATTTATTTCATCTTATTTGTATAATTATTATATTAATAAAGTTATTATTTAATAAAATATTATATTTATATATAATTAGACAAATATATGTTGGGTTAGATTAGTTATAAAAAATAATTCGATATTAAGTCGGAGTTAGGACAAGCATAACATGCTCTTAACTATCCATTGTCATCTTTAAGCGGAAGTTTTTACTTGGTATATTTATTTGGGTCATTTTTTTTTTTTTTTCTCATTTCGCTTGGCACTTTTCCTTTTTTAAGTTTTAGCTTTTTTTTTTTTAAGTTTTTAAATTATCTATTTTAATATTTTTTACTATATTTGAAAATATGGATTTGTTAACAAGTTATGTAAAAAAAATAGAGATATTATCCACAAATTAATTAATAAATTTTTATAAATCATTTTTATTAAGAAATTATAAAAAAAATATATATTCATTGATTTATTAAATTTAACTATAAATAAAAAAAAATTAGATCTACAAGAAAGTATGGGTACATTATTAGTATAATTAAAGATGGCAGAGTTGTAGAAATATAGAGTCAATGGCAATCATATTTTTTTGTGTCACATCAATGTTGGAAATCATTATTAATTCTTTTTAATATTTGAATAACAAGGAATTGTTGATTGTCAAACTTTATTTTTTTTTGTAGGTTGTGTTTCAAGGCTTAGAGGATTTGTACCTAAGCTCAATCGCAGTTAACAAACTATGGCATGAGCAACTTTCAGTAACTTTTTTTGGCGTTCAAAATTTAACAAAGTTGGGAGTGTACGAGTGCCATAATTTGAAGAATATATTTACTTCCTCTGTTGAAAGCTTTGTGCAACTAAAAACACTTGCTGTTGGAGAATGTAATGAAATTGAAGAGATAATAATAGTGACAGAAGGATTAGTAGAAGAAGAAAGGATGAGGAAAATGGTGTTTCCTAAATTAGACCACTTGAAGCTTAGGGATCTTCCCAAGCTCAAAAGATTTGGCTTTGGAAATCCGATTGAATTCCCTTCTCTAACATATCTACATATAGAAGGATGTCCTGTTTTGAACACAGTTCATTCTGATTCTACAAGTGTAGGAACAATTGTTGGAAATGAAGCAGGAAAGAGCAGCATCTCAATGAAAAACCTTCACACGGATGTTTCAAAATACATATTCAATGAAAAGGTATTTTTTTTAATGCCTCCCTCCATTGCTCCAATATGAACTTAAAATTATTATTTTGTTCATTGTTTATGGAGTTTTAAACTCCACAAGTATGATTAAATATTATTATATGTTTTTTAATATATCATTTTATTAAAATTTTGAATTTTCATATCTAATAAATTATAGTTGCATATCTATAAATTATTTAAACCTTTAAAACCTTGAACTTTAAATTCTAAATCTAAAAATTCAATTAAAAAAAAAACCTTATATGATTAAGAAATTTCATACCATTGTAAAACAAAAATAAAATACAATTTGTTTCAAACAATTAAACTCATTTACAAATTGATAAGTAAAACTATATATTTAAGAGAAATAGCACCTAATTATTAATTACATCATTCAAGTTTAAGAATTTATTTTTGATTTCAACAATTTAATAGAGGGTAAATTACTTATATCGTTAATTGCTAATGAGATTCCTAGCCTCTAAAGAGTAGTATTAAATGCATCCCTTTTTTTTTACTTTTCACATGCTATATATTTTTTTTCAAATCTTTTTTGAAATAAAATTACCTAATTTATCATAAGTTTCTTGATATTCATATCCAATAAATTATATAATTTTTCGGAAATCCATTTTTGGAAGATGACATAGTGAAAATTTAAGAAAAATTACAAAAAGATAATTTTATTAAAAAAAATTTTAATTAATGTAACAAAAAAGTTATTATTAGAAACAATCATAAATTTTAGAATTAATAAAAAGCTAATTTCACTATTTTGACTTTCTTATAAATTTAAAATTCATATTTTTTTAATAAACCATTTTTTAACTTAACTGAAAATTTTGATAAAATCTTTCTATTTACTTATCATGATGAATTTCTATAGTTAGCATATAAGATTTTGACAAAATTATATAGTATTCAATATTATTACTTGTACAACTTTTAAGAGTTTCAGCTTTCAAATGTGACTTAATAGGTTTTTTATCATCTCTTATAATAATATCAAGAGACAAAATATTAATTAGAGTTTCATAAAATTTTCTTCTTTTCTTAAGGTCAAAATAGTTAAATGAACTTTTTTTTATTAATTTTAAATTTTACAATTTTTCAATAATAAGTTTTTCATTATATTAATTAATAATAGTTTTTAATAAAATTTTTGTTTTTGTAATTTTTTTTAAAAAATTCTTATTATCTCACCTCTCGAAAATGAATTTTCGAAAAGCTATATGACTTTTTAAAAAGTTAATTTTGAAAAGTTATATAACCTTTTAAAAATTTATTTTTTTATAACTTTCCAAAAATAAATTTTCAAAAAATTATGTAACTTACCAAATATGAATATTAAAAAATTTGTAAAAAAATATAATTAAATAATTTTACTTAAGAAAATTTAAAAAAAACAAGGTATGAAGAGAAAAATTGGGGTGTATTTAGCACTCTTCAATCCTAAATCTTAAATAATCTTTGCATCAAAATTTTAAAAAATAAATTGATATGTTTTGAAAATAAAAAATTAAAAAAAAATTAAAGGCAACATAATAAATATTAAAAAGAAAATGTCAACTATTCATATATTTGTAAAAATAAAATATTCTAATTTGTTTATGAAGATAGAATATATGATTTTATAATATAGCTTCCGATTGACTTATAATTTAACTAGAGAGGTATCTTTAAATTTCAATAGTCAGATTTTAATTTTTTTTTAAATGTATATTTTACTAGTTTTTCAGTAAAGTTATATGCATTAAAAGATTTTTTAAATTCTAAATTTTTGTAAAAATTATGTGTATCAAAATTTAAAAAATGATTGTATCTATTACGTTATTAATAATAACAAACTTAAATCAGCCAGTACTATATAAGTATACATGATTCAGTAAAAAAAAAGAAAGATCACTTCTTATATTAAAGATATACTTTTTAAAATTTCTCTTTTTATTCCACCATATTACAATCGTTCATTTTGATCCCTTTCAACAACTCATCCTCCCTCCCATTAACACTTGCATGAATTGTGCAGTTGGCATTCCCAAATCTACAGCAACTTCACCTCGGATGGGATGATGGGATGAAAGAGAGATTGGATGGCCTACGACTTGCACCGGACTGCTTTTGCAAACTAAAAGTTCTCGGACTTGTACGGTTTCCTCAACAATTAGCCATATTCCCATCTTACCTGTTCCAATTACTATCCTTACCCAATCTCGAAAGCCTTCAAATAGCAGGTTGTTACTTTGAAGAGTTGGTATTCCAAAGTGAAGGAGTTGGTGGTGAGGAAAAGCCTGCATCTGCATCGATGGTACTCTCTCGGTTAACTGAATTATGGCTTTCTAATCTCCATGAATTGATGCATCTATGGAAGGAAAAGGAAGGATTCCAAAATCTAAGGATTTTACGTGTGGGATGGTGTCCCATATTAAGAAGTAATTTAGTTCCATCCTCAGTATGTTTCCAGAATCTGATGACTCTTGAAGTATATAAATGTGATGGGATCATAAAATTAGTTACACATTCAACAGCCAAAAGCCTAGTGCAGCTCAGAGAAATGAGGATAATTGGTTGTAGAAAGATAGAAGAAATAATAGAAGGTAGCGATGGGAATCGTGATGAAGTGAAGGATGAAATCATTTTCCCCAAACTCAACCTTTTGGAACTTATTGGGCTATCAAATCTTGAAAGCTTCTGCTCATCAGCGAATCATACCTTTGTATTCCCATCCTTAGCAACGGTATTTGTGCAAGATTGCCCAAAGATAAAGACGTTCGCTCAGGGAGGGTTAAACGCTCCAATGTTGCACAAAGTACGACCAGATAGGTGGGCAGATGAAAGGGAGGACTGGATTTGGGAAGGAAGCCTTAATAGCACCATACAAAAACTGTTCAAGGAATGGGTATGTTTTTTCAATTTTCTTTGATTATTAGTGACAAAGAAAATTTGTGGTTGGGGGCGTTGATTATGACTCCATTGCAAATCAAAATTAATTCATCTTTTCGCTTTCATGACCAATTAGCATTAATTGTTGTTGGTGATTTTTATATATATGTAGAATCCTGTGGAGGAAATGCAGAATTCTGTAGAGGATCAAGGCAATCCTTCAACTTTTAACACACAAGTAAGCCAAATTTCATTCTATGAATCTTCAGATACAATTCGTAAATAATATAGCTTTTGTTTCTGTCAACTCAAATGCTTTACCTTTTCTTCACCAATTATGTTGGTGATTGATGCCTCCCACCTAGTTCTTATTTCTCATATCAGAATAATGTCATGTAATTTTTAAACAATTTTCCCTTTTTATTTACACAAGTTTTTATTTAATTTACTCCTTTTAGGATTTTCTAGAGCAACTGAAATAGATCATTGGATAATGTTACATTTTCCTTTTTTTTCCATGACAAAATTTTGTTGTATAATTTGATTTTTCTATTTTTAAACAACTTTTGCATTTTAGTAATACTGTTTTTGTGGTTATAGAATGTTTAAATTTATAATAAAATAAATAAGGAGAGGGATTATGATGATGATCTTCGATTGCCATGCATGGCAGAGTAGGAAATTGTTGAAAATGTGTATTTGAGACACCATGACTCTTGTTTCTTCATTTGAAATCAGAATGGCTTTGTTTTCATTCATTATAATACTGATTATTCAAAAGAGTAACAAAAGTAATTTTTCAGTAATTTTCTTCTTCACCTTCATTAATATTTGTTCATTGTGACTTCATAATCCAGTCAACATAGTCGAGAATGCTGAAGAAGATCAGCTCAATCCTTTAACTGCCAAGAAACATAGTAAGCCAAAAATTCTTTCTATCTATCTTGAGACACTATAGCTTTTGTAGTACTCATCTAATGCAAATGATTTTTCTTTCCTTGAATAAGGTATGTTTCTTCATTTGAAGGTGTTTTTATCATCTCAAGTGCAGATGTGCAAGGTTCCAATTCCTATTTCCTTCATGGCTGGCATTTATGAGCCTTGGCAGAGTGAAGTAAACAATGTATGTATTTTGAGACATCATTATTGATACTTCGTCATTTGAAATGAAATAGTTATAAGATTTCCTTTATTATAATACTGGGGTTCTTTAAATGAACTAATGGTCATTTTTTTCATTTCACAATTGGGTTGGGTGCCTTGGATTATATTAATTTCATTTAATTGTCAGTTGTCATATTACTGAAGGACAGTACTGCCAAGCCTTTCTGTCTCTAAGGACAAGTTTAATCATGTTGCATTTGATCAACCTGTAAAATGGTCGCAGCTTCTTTCTTTTAGTCTTTCTATGTTTCTATGATGACTAAATATAGCCTGCCATGTATTTGATCAACCTTGGAAGTAATAACATATGTAATACTTGTCTGTTTTAATGATCTGGGTGTTGAGAAGTTATGGATGACAACAATTCTGAAGTCAAAGGATAAGGAGAAATGTTCTGTAAGTGGCAAAATGACAAGGATTTTGAAGTTGAGGATCACATACTTATTTTGAACTAGAGAATGAGAAGACTTTTTAAATGGTGAATTTCAAGGATTTTCCACTCTCCCTTTTTGGGAAGGTACAAACAATTTCATGTTGAAACTTGAAAGAAAGTTCAATTCATATGTATTCTGTAGCTCAAAGTGATGGTTTTTGTTTGGGCTGACTGACGGTTTGTGTTTGTTTACAGGTGATTTTCTGCTACACTGAATCAATGGCAAGTTCTTGTCCATTGGGTGCCCCAAGGTATGTTGTGCCTACAACAGCTTGTGAATGGGCTGTTTATCTATCCTGACTATAACTTGTTCCATTCTACTCGACCCTTATGTTGAGTTCCATGCTGCCTAGGGGAATTTTTTGTAGCCCTATTATGTTTTCTTAGTGGCACAGTTCGGAATCATGATTTGATGGTTCATGGTGAACAAGGTTAGTCGTTTTCTTTGGCCTTAGGCAATTTATGCGCTTATATATTAATTATCACTTGATTTTTCCCCCCATGATCTATGGTTGACATTTTTTATCATCAATGTGAATTGTAAATAGAGCATTCAATTGTCAAGGAGGTGGATGGTACAGGGAAATTGGGCAGAACGAATGCCTCTCCCAGTTTTCTCATATGGTGAGGGTTAAGGCCAATTAATCCTACTGATTGAATGGAAAAACGGGAAAGAATTCAATCGCCATTGTTTACAAAGCATTTGCCTCATGTCAAGTTAAGAGGCTGGTCCTTATCAAACTTTAGCAAAGGCTTGCTAGATTCATTTCGTTAATTGAAAACATATACAAGTCAAACACTTGCAGGAAGGCCCAATGACTGAGAACTCATTGCAATGGAGTAGTTATTTCTGATATTCATATAGAACATTTTCTATCAGCATTGACATAAAGAGAACAACCTGCAGCAAGGATCTTGGTCCCCTGAATACACTATAAACCAAGAGTTTCCAAGTACAAGGAACGGCGGATCATTGTTCAAGTACAATGGTTTTATTTACAACAGACATCAATATTAAAATTAAATATTTTTGTAATTTTTTTGAAGGAGTCTTTGGCCTCGAATCTTATAAAAAATGTCTTATTTTCGTTTTAAACACTGATAAGTAATTATGAGAATTTAAGTTAACGAAGTTAATTTTTCTATTTGCAGCTTGTACAATGTTTTTGTTTTTACTATTGAATCAAATATTAAAATTAAAAATATTATTTGGATACAAATTAGTCAAAATTTTAATTTTAATTCAATGATGAAAATGTAAAAACGCACTAACGTAATTGATCTCAGTACTGCTTTAATTTCTTTAGGGTTTGTGCCAGTCATAGCAACCTGCTTACATATCACCCTACGAGTAAGAGAAGCAAAAACAAAGTGCTTTGAGATGAAGACATTAAGTGTAATTGGCTCCATGCAGGCTATAGTGCGTTGTTTAAATGACATTTGGGTTCTTCGACTTTTTCTCTTTCTGGTAAGTGTATGGCCTGCTACTATCGTCATCAAGAAAATCCTTAAAAAACACACCATAATAATTTCACTGGTTCATCAGTTGCATATCAAAGAAAATGTCTGAAGAAATTCAGAAATTTCAATTGTTAGATTCTCCTAAAGGACTTATGAGTGTACACATATATTTCCTTAAAAGAAGTAAGAGAAACAAACCATAATGCCAATAACATTGATTAATCAATATCAGTTTGTAATTACATTTCTAAGAGATACCCATCCATGTCTTGCCTCAGATGAAATAGCCACCTTCTTCCTTGTTCATCATAAATAATCTACATTCTGGTTGTGAGTTGCCGCAATAATCAGATTCAAGAACTTTGATATTCTCGCATGCATGCGTCATGAGTTTTGAAGCCAGGAATCATTTAAGAATGATAGCACCATTGTTCCAACTGAACTGCCAGTGCCACTTAATTCCTGCTCTGTTTTCTATAGTCATCCAAGCTGTAGGAAACATATACATACATACATATATATATATATATATATATATATATATATATTCAATAAGCAAAATGCTCACAGAAAGTAATACTAGTCGTAGTAGTTGTAGTAAATAAAGAGGGAGACAATGGAAGGGCAAAAAAGTACATGGCAAAGAAGGCTACAGTGTTTGCAGACCAAACAATTGCAAAAGACTTCCATAAGAAAGGGATTATAACATTTAGGAAGGGGATGATGAGAAAGAGATAATTAAGAGCTAGCTTCTTTTTCATTCTTTGAGCAGTCCCTGGCTTGAAGGGACGGAATTGCTGTAAATAAATAGGCAATAAGTAACTGAATAATGTTGTTTGTAGAACACGCAATAACTTCCATAGAAACCCTTTAACCAGAGCATGTAACAAATTAGTAGTATTAGGTGAAAGTTTTAGGACTCACTCACTGAACATCCAAATGTACCACATGCCCATCAATCTCCAAATATCAGGTTCATTAGATGGAAATATGAGATTGAAAGACAAAGCTCCACACAACAGCAATAACATAGCCTTGAACCTCAAAAATGATATGCAAGGCAGCTCCAGGCACAGCAGGGTTTTTAGTAGCTGTGCAAGCCCTTGGTGCAAAGGTTACAGCATTCTTATGAACCACCTGTTGTTAATATAGCATACGGACATCCTCAAAATCGACCATTTCTCCATGTAAAACAAGGCCAACTTGAATAAAAAAATGAAACTTTTTGAGGTCCTTGTCAAGGGATTCAGTGGAAGGAGAGGAAGTAATGGAGATGTTGTTGCTTTCTTTTTCGGGTTCAGATTCTGAAGTTTCATCTTTGGGTTCTTCCTCTACTGTTTCTGTCCGAGTATCTACCTCATTTGTTGCATTGGCATTTCTGCAGCGGAGAAAGTTAAGATTATTGTTGTCGTCCTTAAAAACTGCTTGGTGCACAATGAACCTTAAAAAGGGTAAATGTTGTAATCATTCCCAAAAATTAGACCTCACAATCTAAAACAAGACATAATGTCATGATATGAAAATCATGCAAACAAAAGACAAAGATGACATGGTTTTAAATTTTAACGAAAATCATATATGAGTTTAACAATATATATATATATATATATATATATATATATATTTCTTGTTTTCTATGTCACTATGAATTATGACACAATTTTCATGTAAACACAACACAAATAGACAAATTACTAGCTTTACCAAAAACAAACCATTTAGTTTCAGTCAATTAGTCATTGTGATTTCTAAAAAGTTTGGAAGCGAATCTAAACTTTCCTACCTAATGAAGCAACATTTAACCATAGATTGGATAACATGAATTCCATATACGAACCATTAGAAACAAGGTTATAAGCATGTGAAACAGCTCGATAGTTGTATATTCAGCAATAAATTTTGGAAGAAAGGAATGAAGTAGATATTTTGAAGGAACAATGACCTCATCAAACTAGATTCACATAACCTTCT